>JBBJLR010137055.1:0-16742 GCA_037577145.1 Brachypetersius gabonensis | reverse complement strand
AGTTTCACCTTTTGAATGGAATTACTGAAATAAATCAACTGTGTCATGATATTCTAATTTTATGACCAGCACCTGTATATACTGTGCCACAACACTGACCTCCAGCTTGTTTTGGCACAGAGCTGTCAAGAGAAGTTGTTTCAAGTTCCATTAATGATTGACTCTGTTAGACTCTCATTTGGTTTATGCTCCATATAAAAGGGTTGGGAAATTAATGTATATTTTAGTGCCAAAAATGTGCAGGTAAATGTGTTTTCTGGGGTGAAAGTACAGTGCAAAAACACTTCACAAAAGGTCATAATAGTTTATTTACACTGTAATCCAACAAAGTGTTTATCAAAAAGTTCCAGTAGAAACATTCAGGAATGAGTTAAACTTCACAGACCTCTTTCCAAATGATCAAGTTGCAGTTACATACAGTATTTAAGCTTTTAAGTATTTTACCATCGGTGCACTCTTTAAGAGGTAAATGTGCCAGAAAAGGTGATTTGGGTTTATTTTATGGGCATGGTGTGACTGTGAAGAACCTTATTAAAGTTTGAAGAATGATGTTTCCACATGATGTAAAGAACACAAACTGTTAAAAGAACCTTTATACCTTTAACTAACTACTATAGCATCACTCAAAGATCCCTTAGTGGATCTACTTTTTTAGAGTTGGATCAGAAAATTAAACAACAAAAACTTTACTGATATACACTACATTTGCAGTAATTGATGAACACAATTTACAAATTAGCACAAGTTAACACACCTCTAATATTTAACAGTTGAAAGACAAAACAGCTGAATGGAAGCAACGCTTGTAATACAAGCTTCTCGTTAGTAATTTATAGCTAATTCTAGAATCTTGTTTTGGCCATTTTTGATGTGCCTACAATTATTTGGATACTATCTTTCTAAGCCTCATTCTCAACAGGTCTGATCTTGATGTATATTCCATTGATAGATCTGAGCACTAGCCGAGGGAGCATCTTTGGGGTGTGATCTGGGTCCTTGATGAGAGTGTACTTCTTCAGTGTCAGCGCCACCACCACTTTCATTTCGTTCATCGCGAAGTTTTGCCCAATGCAGTTCCTACATTAAAGGAAAGTGGTGTTGTAAATTAGAAAAGTAAATTCATGAGGCCTGAGTATTATGTAATCTACTGCGATAAAAGCTTTGTTTTGCATTTACATATGCCCTAGTAACAGTTACTGGAGTCAAAGATTTATTTGCTATTTCATGTGATGTCATTGTTCTAGGTGTAACTTTTGCCACACTGACATCAAGCAACCAACTCCTGGATAAATACTCTTAGGGTTATTCCAGTTCAGACAGTTGTGCAATCGAATTGTGTGTTGTCCCATAAAAGGTTGCAATATTTTCAAAAACCTGCTGCATCACCACCTATACTGTGCTAAACGGAATGAGGTCAAAGAATGAGGCTCTGGGCACAAAGGCTCCAAACTCCATTCAAATAAATGCCTAGTGCTTTCTCTGACTCTGGGTTAAGTTAAAGTGTGCCTGTCCTGTTACATGCACTTTCTTTATGTAAATACAAACCTTGGTCCTGCAGAGAAGGGAACAAAAGCATGAGGAGATCTCTTGGCTGTGTTCTCTGGCAGAAATCTTAATGGGTCAAACACCTGCGGAAAGAGAACAGCATTATTTAGTACTAAGGGATAAAATTTTAATTCTATACCTACTAGACTTATTACATGAAAAACACAAACTGACTGTTCTAAGAGATTCGAAGATAACCCTTTATTAGTCCCACAGGTGGGAAATTTGCATTGTAACAGCAAGTGGACAGAACAAAAGAAGAATGTAGAAGCAGTAAAACCAATTCAATAAAATGTAAAAGGTGCACTACACAAATATTACAAAAACTACAGAATATAAAATAAACATAAGTTTGCATATACATACAGCCATGTGTGGGAGTGTGTCTGTGTAAAATGTGCATGTCACTGTTGTTTTCTATTGACTACACTTGGTTCAAAATTCCAAACCAAAAAATGACTGGAGAAAATAAAAAACATAATACATATAAATGATTTATTATACCTCGGAAATGTTAAACTACACAACACTCATGTTATTTTACAATTACAACAATGAAAATAGAGTGTTGTTCAGAGCGTTGTGTGTGTTAACTTCAGAAACTGAATCGGGAGTGAAACTGCTGGAATACAGAATAGCTGCTATACAAACACTACTGCACTTATGGAGGCTTTTTTTTATTTTTTTCACAACTGTGCCTTTTATACAAACACACACACATACTGATGCAATTTATACAAACAGTGAACAGAAAAAGGAGAAAAGTGGTCTTTTCATGGCTGTATATATATATATACACACACACACACACACACACACACACACACACACACACACATATAATAAACAAGAAATACATTCATACATTTGGATTCTCCCAAACTGAGGCGTTCCGGTGGATTCCATAAACGCTGGTCCCAACATAAGAGCCTATGGAAGAAAAAAAAATCAACAGCCTCTAAATAAGCATGTATCTTCCTGAAGACAATATCCTTAAGAGGTTTCTCATACTGCATGTATAAAGTGACAGAAAAACAAACAGGTTGGTTAATGTTTCAACAAATTTCCTCAGAGATGAAGGTCATTTGCAAGCACACAACAACCCTTTGATGCCTTATTGCTCAGATAAAGTCACTATCAAATTCAAACTTTAGGTCATCTGTATTAAAGTTTTATGGCATTTATCAGACGCTTTTATCCAAAGCGACTTTCATTCTCTAACTACAGGGGACAGTCTCCCTGGAGCAACTCAGGGTTAAGGGACTTGCTCAGGAACCCAATGGTGGTGCTGAAGGTAGGATTCGAACCCATGACCTCTTGGTCCAGAGGCAAGTATCCTACCCACTGATCTACCATCACCCTAGTGTTTACGAGTTACAGGGGTCAGCAGGAGCACTCTGATGAGTTTGCAGTTACGCTGTTTCATACACAGTTAGCTGCAATGCACTGTGTGTTCACAGCCACCATTAACGTTTCAGTAGTTTGTGCAACAGTAGCTCTTGTAAGGGATTAGATAAGACAGGCTTGCCTTCAGTCCCCGAAATGCTCATCAATGACCTTTGGACTCCCTTTTGCTGTTTTGCTGGTTTTCCTACCTTGGACCATGGTAGGCACTAACCACTGCGTACCAGGGACACCCCATAGGACCTCTCACCTTTTCAAAGTCAGTCAGATCCTTGTACTTGCCAAAAAACTGACTGTTCACTTGCTGCTGAATATATCCCCCTCCTTGACCCCTTGAAGGTGCCGTAGTAACAAGATAATCAATATTACTCACTTCACCTATCAGTAGTTTAAATATTATATACCTATCCAGTGATGAAATAAATGTAATTCTCCTTGTATGCATATGCATGTACATATATGCTGCATGCACGTACGTGTTTACAGCTGACAGTTCTTGGTCTAAAGTAGTAAATGGCCTGACACTGCTTGCAAGTTGACTTGGCTTTAGAATTCATTTAGTCCTAGTAGGCCTTTAGAGAGACTTGAAAGAAGAGGCCTTACCCTCAGGTACAGTTCTTCCGTCAAAAAACGTCATTGGTTTGGTTAACTTCCTTGCCATTCCTGGTACTGGAGGATACAGACGCAAGGACTCCTTAATGCACATTGTGGTGTACGGTATCTTATTGAGGTCCTCCCTGAAACACAGACACAGGGCTGAAGGCTCAAAAAGGCAGGAAAATAGGCAAAAGAACCAGTTGATAGAATTTTTTTTTGCTTTGCTGCAGTCGCATAAATATAAACCATATGCCTTTTTCCACACGCAGAGCAAATAAAACGGACGGTGCCATGGTTAGTGGTGCTGCCTCACAGCAAGAAAGTCCTGGGTTTGATTCCCAACCAGGCTGGCAGTGTTCTTTGTGGTGTTTGGATGTTTTCCACATCTCTACGAGGAGCTCCAGTTTCCTCCCACACTTCTCAGGCATGTAAGTCATATTAATTTTGAGATTTGTTTTACGCCTAGGTTTGAGTGTGTTTGTGCGTCTGCCCTGCAATGGCCAGTCCAGGGTATTTGTTTTTTTTACTGTCTTTCACCTGAGTGCTGAAATAGGCCCCTGGACACACCTACAACCTTGATAAGCAGATCAAATAGCAGCTAAACTTGTTACAAAGACCAAATAGCAGCAGTCCCTTCGATTGAAGTCAAAACTTGAGGAAAAATAAGCATTTCAAATAATATGATATTATTAAATCGATGAAATTATCATTATTAATATTACTATAATTAAGATTTTGACGTGGGTTTGATGTGAAATAGTGCACTATAGAGAAAGACCCCAAAACCCCAAAAAATCATAACAGTGGTGGTGATAGATCTCAGAGGTCTTAATGTCTGCAGCTAAAATAAAGCCATTTTATTTTCAGAATATTTAGTGGATATAAATACAGTGTGTGTCAAAGCTTTATTCTAATTTTTCTCATTTTTGGTGAATGATTTCAAATCTTTAGACTTCCGACCAATTCACACTAAACCAGCCATGTATGTAACTCCATGTAGCAGATACAGAAAAGGCTCTTCACGCTAGAGCCCCCTGAAAAGGGATAGGTACAAAGTACAAATTATGAAATTTGCACGGCCTTGTCCTCTAGGAGGAGAATGAACCTAGTTTATTATGTGAATGGCATTGATGCAAAAATCTATTACTTCTAGCCACATCTTGTGACGTCAAGATTCAAATTTCCAGAGATTTACCAAGTTTCATTGCTGCCACATCCTTAGGAAGTGCGCCAACTTTCATTAAACACTGTCCATCGGGAGCCCAGCACCTGACACATTACATTTGGCTACATTTGCTCACATCTCCTAAAGTTCCATTTGGTTCTCTTTATGGAAAAGTTGCCAACTGCCAATCAGCAACCAATGCATGTCTGAGTGAAAAGCCAATCATTTTTTTTGGTTCATTCATAATTACATAATTCCATTGCTATCTACCCAATAGCCAGCCGCCACAAGATGTTGCTACAACAAGCTACATGACTTCTTCTGTTTGTCTGACATGGTTTGTTCAAACTTTATTTTGGCTATATATTCTTATATAACATTTATAATTCAAATAGTCCTCACTCAAAAGTATTTCAAACATCATATCAGCCTCTACTTGGGCCAATACACATTATACTTGAACCACAGTGACTGGTACTTGTTCACTCAGCTTCAACTGTGGTCATATTACACACCACGACGTGTTGTATGTAGTTTTTATAAAGATTAATCATGGGTATTCTATGGGTGGTATTTTGACTTAATACATTTCTGTCATGACTGCATTTTAAAAATATATGTTTTATGAAAAACATTATAAACAATATCTCAGGCATCAGGCAGCGTATTGATTTGACAGGGTCTGCTAACGTGTGCAACTTAGTTGGTAATAACAGTTAAAAGCAGATTTGATTTGAGTCTAGCTTAGCAGGTGTGGTCTCCGTTAAGCACTGTTGTATGTCGGTCTGGATAGGAGTGTCTCCCAAATACCGAAACAGTAATGAAACAGATTTCTGTATGGTAGCTTTTAGAGGCACTAAATGCTTTGAGCTTCTGCTTTCTTCTACCGACAATATAAACAAAATCTAAAGATTCTCTAGAGTTGCATATTTCCTCTGAAAGATTTTCCTTACGTCTTTATGCAATATTTGTAGAATTCCTCTTTCCAATTAGAAAGCAGGTTGTACACTCAAACAGCAGAGCACTGTACACGGAACTCAGTGGTATAATCCCACACAGAGGTTTCCCAATAACCATCTGCTATTAGGTATAGATTGATATGTATCTAAGAGGTCACTGTCAGATAGGATACTGTATGTATCATTATGCTCAGCACACCTGTCAGGTAGCCGTATTGTAAAAGCCAAAAAAGAGCTGGGAGAAATTGTGCAAGAAATTGCTTTAACCAAATGATGGATAAAATGAATTATAATAAGCTTTTGAATACTGTACAAATGTACAATTAATACAAACAACAACATTAGACAAACTGTAACTGTACCACTCTATGCTGTCCTTTCCTTCTAGGACTTGCTGGATCTCCTCTCTGCACTTTTCCTGGTGCTCAGGGTTGCAGGCCAAAGCGTACATGATCCAGGAAAGGCCGCTAGCTGTAGTGTCGTGTCCCTCAAACATAAAAGTGTCCACTTCTGCTCGAATGTCTTCATCTGACAGGCCCTGCTGCTGCTCATCCTGCAGGTCAGAAAGGCTCTCGGTTAAATCGTTCTATGGTCATGACGTGTGTCATCACATGCTAAACTGGCTATTATGACAATATTTGTCGTTACCGTCAAAAAATTACATCACAATACATACATTATATACAACTACTCTCAGTATCTCATGATATCATCAGTTCTTAAAGTGTGTGTGTGTGTGTGTGTGTGCATCTGATAAATCAGTTTTATTGTCCAACACTTATCACTTCAAAAATGTAAACTATGGAAAATTATGGAAAGTATAACATTTCCAACACTCACTCTTGACATCACATGAAATTTTTTACATTACATAACATTGCATGTATGCATGTGGCCTATTCTTCCAAGCTAACCAGTTATAGACATGAGCACAAAGACTTCTTATGGGTGATAAAAAAAAAAAAGGTGATGAGTGTAACATACTCGAGCACAGAGAAGGATGTCCAGAAAGTCTAAATTTCTCTTCCTCTGAGAAATGTCCTGCTCCTTCTCCTTAGCTAAAGTTTCTTTCCTTTTTCTTATGACTTCCTCTATAATAGAAAAAATCAGATATTGATGTTGCCTCAATGGTCCCATGAAAATAAAGTACTGCTCGTCTATACCATGCAAACGTTTGGTATATTTCTCTAGCTATGTTAATTCTAGGAATATCTAACTATGGTGTACTTAACAAGTATTGGAAAAACAATATGGTAATGTCTTGAATAACACATTTTGTATTTATTATTTTGGTTTCTCACATGTGGAAATCTGGACATCAGGCAAATGAAACTGTCTACCTGGGATCAAATGCATTTATGCATACCTGTATGGTTGTGTGCAATTTTGCGCACCCTCCTGTATCTGTAGCCATGTGGACTGAGGTGAAAGATGATATCACTGTGGTATGGAAAAACTCGGAACCGGATGTTCACCATGTCACACAGCTCATACACCGCCTTTATATATGTGTTGGTTCCACTAAAATGAGCAACAGAGAAACTGCTGACATGCCTTTTTATGTATTAATATATATTACGTTTTTTATTTTTTTTCCTTTTAACCCACCTTTCTGTTTGACAGTTGCTGTGGCAGCTAAAGGCACACTTCATTATGCTGTCCAACGTCATCAGGCTAACGTGCTGAAAAAGTTCAAAAGACTCCTCTGTTTTTGAAAAGGTTTCCCACTTGTCCTTTGAGAGAGAGAGAGAGAGAGGGAGACAGAGAGTGAGAGAGAGGTGTATTATTAAAAAACGAGCTGATACTGCATAATTGAAGCATATAAAAGACTTTCATGTTACAAATTAACTGACAGTTGCAAATGTAAGTGGGCCATTCACTTACCAACATGACTTTTGCTGAACCTGCCATTAGTTTCACGTAAGGCTTTAGGATATCATAATGAAAGCCAGGAGTGAGGAGTCGTCTGTGGCGAAACCATCTCTGTCCTGCAGACACAAGTAAACCCTCTCCTGCAGAAACAAGGCAGCAAACAATCGTATTAATGAAGGACAACAGACTTTTTTTCTGATGTTTTATAACAGGAGAATTCACTCCCAGTCTTGGAAGGCCGATATCCAACACAGTTTCATGCCTTCCCTGCACAAACCTGGCAGTTAACAGAATAGCAGGTGTTTTAAGAAGAAAAGACCAAACTGTGGATGCCCTCCAATGGCTGGAGTGACCCTTCATTAATGGGGCTATGATTTGGAATTTTATCGTTATGATGATGGATTCAGCAGCAATGCATTCACTTCCTATATGACGTTACCTATCCAAGAGGTGAGAAATGCATATGCAAAGTCATCCTTTGGCTCTAGGAAACAAGAAAGCAAAACAAAGGATCTGCATAAACATTCAGTTCTTCGAGTCTTAATTAAAACAAGCATTCCACAGATAGTCAAATAGATCTGCACCTGTTGAGGCCAGAACAGTCTTCACATAAGATGGATGATGAATGTTTAAAATTGAAATGGCCGGGCCAAACCACAATGGGAAGGCATACGGATACTTTTCTCCCCATTTGGGTATCTTCTGCAAATCGTTTCCATCCTGCAGAAACTGTAACACAAAACGTCTAATGTAATACATCTCACACACACTTTTTTTGACAGCAAGGGTATTTTCAGTGCAAACAAGGGCCATAGTCCACTAGTGTGTGGACCAAGAGCTCCATACAACCCAAGAGCATTCTTAAGGCCGCACCACACCATTTCAGGAATTCCAAGTCAAGTATTCAATCTTTCGTAATACAATGTGCTTCTATTATGGCCTAGGCATTGAAATGCTGGCAATAATGTAATAAACTAAAATGTGTGATTCCTCCGTACAAACATGCATGTGAAATAAGGTAAAGGGGGAATGTACTCTCAGCAGCTACTGAGACTGGTAACACTTGTGCTGAAAAGGGTTCTCTGTAGCAATGCAGCGGAAGAACCACTTAAAGAACCTTTTAAAGAACCTTTCTATGGGTAGAAGCTTTCTATGAAAAGTGTAAATAAAACTTTTTTGAAGTTTAGAAAGGCTTCACATATCTAAAGGTTCTATACCAATTAAATATCCGACCTCTATTTAGGTTCCAGACTTATTTTTCTTTTAATTGTGCAGTTCAGGAGCTGCACTGTACCCATGACTATAACACCCTTGCAACTCGCCTGGCCAAGTTCTGTCTCTGTTTATTCCTCACGCAGCTTTGATTTGCCACACATTTTTAATGCTCATCAGGAGGAAATCATTTATGCGCTTCCTCGCAGGCCTAGTCGACGCTTTTACACGAATATCTGGTGTTAAGCCAAGTGGTCTGAAACTTACGTCGTTGACGTTCCCGGTCAGCCAGTGGGCAGGTGGTCCTGGAAACTGCTCAAATGCACGCATCGTGCTCTTTCTCTTCTGCACTACTTTATGAAGTGCAAGCGCGATGTAGACAACGCACACGACCCCAAACAAGTGATAGAACCGAAACGGTTCGAGGTATATCCTCGTTATATCCCTGAAATACTCCAAACCCTCCATATCCGCAGTTCAGAGTCGTTGCCACAGACTGCATGGGAGCGAAAGAGAGAGTGAGAGATAAAGGGCGATGAAGGGAGGAGGGAACGTCATCATGGGAAAGAGGGAAGGGCTCTGTGCGGTTCATAACAACGGCTAAACTAAATACACCATATGAACAAAAGTCACTTCGAAACCAAACCCCTTATTTTACCTCTTAAAATGACCTTAATTTTGACCTTAATTTTCAGGAAAATTAAGGCTAAAAGTACACAGATTAAGGCTAATTAAGGGGTAAAACTACTGAATTTTCCCCTTTTTCAAATGTGCCCCTTAAATAATAAAACTTCCTGAATTATGTTTAAGATTAGGGGTGTCACACTCAGGCCTTAAATCCACTTTTAAGGTCAAATTAAGGGATCGGTTCACAAATGAATGGGCACTTAATTCACATCAAGGGGTGTGGTGTATTTTCAGGGGTAAATTAAGACGCGGTTGAGCACATTTTAAATACATTGTGTTTTGTATTGAGTATTGGGACGCCTGACCATTACAGCAACAGAGACTTTAATGACATTGCAGTCAAATACATAGAGCTAGCTAAATATGGAGTTGGTCTCATTTACATTTACGGCATTTATAAGATGCTTTTATCCAGAGCGACTTCCATTCCTTAACTACAGGGGACAGTATCTCTGGAGCAACTAAACTAAACGGCTTCACAAATAACACAACAAACACAGAAAAGAACATGATCTTGTGAGAAAAAATGATGCACACCTTACATGCAAAAGTGTGTGACCTTTTTGTAAGCGTGGGCTGGGAAGTTGATGTTGTAGTTCTTATTTTTTTTTTCTTTGAATGCTTCTGTTTTGTATGCGCCAGACTGTCTTTTGTCTGCTTAGTAGGCCCAGTGTCTCAGCCGCTGCTGAAAAGAACCAAAAGTAAGTTTTAAAAAAGAAAACCTCTGTCCTTTTTTTTGCTTGAGTTGCTCTAAAAGGTCCCATTTTATAGTAAAGTAAACATTCCTGAATTCCCATTTTTTTATATTGAAGTAGTATAAACTCACTGTTCATCAACCCTCCCGTGAAAACTGAACTGCCCATTTTTATTTCAGTTTTTTTACGATGTCACACAATTCAGTCTGCAGTTGTTTAGCTGAGTATCTGTACTATGCTCCAGTATTCATCAATCAGGACAGTGTGAGTGTGTATCAAGCTTCAGGTTCCTGTGGATACACGTCCCAGAGCACCTCTCCTAGACAGCCAACACCATAGCATTGTGGTAAAAGCCACAGCACACCTTTTTTTTCCAAGACAGAAAGAATTTACTGTAAATTTACTGAACTTACTGTATCTGTGTGTGGTATCTCAAATACACAGCAGTCTGTTGGAAAACACTACAGCAGTTCATATCAAGGGCACAGAGGATCGTTGGGGCACAGCCACCAGCTCTGGAGGACATTTACAGCACACACAGCCTCCAGAAAGCCATCGGCAACTGTATGGAGCCCACACAGCTCTGCCACAGGCTGTTTGAACTTCTCCCATCAGCCAAACACTGTAGAGCTTTTCACCTTGAGGTTCAGATACAATTTCTACCCAAGAGCTATAAATGAGCTTAATCAGTCCCTCAAGTGTCTTTTGTCAAATTGTTTGAATTTACTTATATAACCACATCACTACGAACTGTGTACCCTAACTGTAACTGTGTTATAGTATAATGTATATATAAAATGGATGTATAGTATTGCATACAGTATATACTGTAAAAGGGGTGGCGGTAGCTCAGTGGGTAGGATACTTGCCTCTGGACCAAGAGGTCATGGGTTCGAATCCTACCTTCAGCACCACCACTGGGTCCCTGAGCAAGACCCTTAACCCCAAGTTGCTCCAGGGAGACTGTCCCCTGTAGTTAGAGAATGGAAGTCGCTTTGTATAAAAGCATCTGATAAATGCCATAAATGTAAATGTAAAAGTATATTGTATAATGTATTAGTAGCATAATGTATATCGTACATGTTGAATACAATATAAGATGTATAATTGTGTAATCTATAAAATACATGATAACATGATGTCATTGTAATCCACCATGCACAATAACTGCACAGTCTGAGCCATTCTAAATACCATTTTCAAAAAGTTGAGAAAATTAAACTCTTCCCAAAATGTTTGTGCTGCTGAGAAGCATTGAAAATGGTCTTGTAAAAATGAACAATTATTAAAAAAAAACAAAAACAAAAAACCTTTCTTTGGCCTGCAGTGTGAAAAAATACAATACAAGAAATATTTGGAATAGAATCCCTTTAAATTGTTATGTTGTCATAAACGTCAATAATCTGGATAATCTATTTATTATACAATTTGCAGAGGCATGTATTTACTGAGATAAAAGGTAATTCAGGGTTGTGTAAAAATGATAAGAACTTCCAAGATCTCTCACTGTGCCAAATTGCTTTGTTTCAAATTTTGGAGACATTGTTTCACCATTACATTTTTATTCTGTTTTTTGTAGCACTTACTTTGAGATGGACTGAAAGATCAATCACATGTGAAATTGTCTCATATCACCTTCACCAGCACCCCTTTTACTGAGAAAACCTTGTGCAGTCTTTGCCAGTGTCACGCGTGAGGTGACTAACAGTTAGTAAAGCATGAAAGTTAAACGGTCAGGTTTTTTGGCTGCTTATGTGCAGAGGCGCCTCAGCTTTCTTTTTTGCTCAGAACGCGTCGAGAAAAAAAAACTTCACACCTCAACTTGTCAAGAACCGCAGACACCGTGTAGCTGTGGAACAATACACATTAGGATAAACAACCAATAAACTTGTACAAATCCTACAAACAAAGAGTTAATGCTTATGGTATAAAGTGGGTTATCATCTTACCCTTTCATCTCTCTGTCTCACCTCCGGAGGAAACTGATGTGGGGTTTGCAGTGGGCTGTAAACAGTCACCTTGTATTTCTGCTTCTTGTTTGTTCTTCAGTTCTTTCAGTCAAACAAGAATGTCAAAGGTAAGCCTTTTTGTGTAAGACTTCGAGTGAAATGTGAGTCTACTAACAGAATCTTTAGTTAAGGTGACTGCAGAAGCCTAAACTGTATAAATGTGTTTAGCATGTAAAGGCATTACTTCATGTAATGTGTAAAATACTACAGGAAAAGTGGAATATGTGGATGAAGTGCTACTTCTCTGTAGATTTCACAAGAATCTGTCTATACACTAAATATCTGTAATGACTGGAACATCACATATATTGATGAAGAGGAACTTTGCTTTTAATTACATTTTTGGGTCAAATGCAACACTGTGATTTCCTGGCCATTAATGAAATCAGTCCCAGTAGTTTCAAGAACTCATATCTGAATCTGTTCAAATTTGTGCACACTTGCATTGAACTTCAAGATTTAAAATGGTAATTACTTTTAGTCTTAGTAATTAGTTTTAGTAATAGTAATTAAAATAGTAATTAAAGAAGAACTTCTTTTTAAAGTTTGATTAATAGTATGTATGTAAATATTCTTTATGAATCTGTAATAATTATAAATAATACATTGATAAATGAAAATGATAGTAAATAACGGTAAAAAATAGAGCACCTTTCTTACACGTAATTGCACAGTACTATGTCAGTAACAGTACTATAATGACAATAAATATGAAAATGAAAAGCATAACAAACAGGGACAATAGCATAAATAACAAAGATAAATGCTAAAAGTAAGGTGGAACTAGAACAAGTTTGGTGAAAAGAGGATGCATTTCTAATAGTCTTCAACTGTTCTAGTCTTCAACAACTGTTTACTAATGTGTTTCTTGCGGCAGCAGCCATAAGCAAATAAGTAAACTGTGTTATAACAATGTGTTCTAACATAACGTCATTGTTGGACTACACACTTTCAAAAGACCTAATTAAAAAGTTCTCATAATGGTTTACGTATGAGTGTATGTGTCTCTCTGCATCAGCTTTTTTACACAATATGCAGGTTAGTGCTGTAACTGTGTGCGTGAGACTCTTTGTGGTTGTTAAGCCCATCTTTTAACAACACACTTAGTCACAGGGGGTTAGGTGAAAAACCCAACTGTGCATTATCTGAGTAATCTTGAGTAGAGCACCTCAGAAAGTGGTCGGAGCTGCAGTCACAGTCACTGGGACAAAAAAAAGAATGAAAAAACGTGAGACCAACTGCTTTTGTATTATATTTATTTATTACTTATTTAATCGATACTCCATTTAACCTGTATTAAAGTCTGTAATAAAATCTAAATCTAACCCCCAATGTAAAACTGACTAGTCTTTGTCTTTAGTCTTACATGTTTGGGTGTGAAACAGACTACTTTCAACATGAACAGAATCTTCTGCAGCCTCTTGCTCTTGTTTTCAACCAAAACATACTCACTTGAATCTCTTCATGGTAAGTACCATTTAATAAAGTTTTTTATGAAGAATCCTGCTTTAAATGACATTTATAGAAGGACTGGATTCAAGCTATTTCCACAATATGCAAGAAGTGAAAGTGTCTTATTCTACTCTTTTTTTAACATTTTCAAATATTGTCATCAAAAACAAATATGTAAATACAAAAGTGTATGTAGATGATTTTTAAAATATTTTTATAATTTTTTATTTTCTTTTATATTCATAAATAAAAGAGAGAATGAAATCTAATTAAATTCTACTTATAGTTACAATTAACAGCTTTGTTTTATATGCTTTTATGAACTTGATCAATTCAGTAGAATTCCCATTTTAAATTAGGCAGTTCTGATCACAGCCGGAACAGATAAGAGACGCAGATAAAATAGATGTATTTTGACAAGCTGAATGCAGCGTTGCTTGTTACTTTGTAAAATAAAAGCATTTGATTTTATATGATCATAATTACTACATTAACACACGTGTGGTTTACATTAAATTACTTCACCATATATGCGGAAGGTTAAAATAGTTTTTAGGCCTTTTTAAAATCAATTTGAGCTAGGAGACTGCACAAAAACATGCAAAGACGGGGTTTGAAGAAACTGCCCACAAACGATTGGTTCGAATATTTTAACTGCTTTTGAATGTTTTCGGAAGTTTGTGTTCAGACTATATGATTGATATCAGTTGATACTGATTTACAACTGATTAAAAAATAACCAACTTTCACGGGCTAGTGAAAGCTTTTCAAAAAAAAATCAATTACTTGTTGCAACTTTCATTAACAGTGTGACTTAATAGTGTGAACGAGTGTCTAACTGCATATTAACTCTTCAATAGCAAAAAAAAATAGTGAAATACTTACTGGAAAATAATGTGATTACAACATTGATTTTAAATCAGTTATTTTTTACATTTTCTTTTTTAAAAATGAAAAAATATTTTACATATTTGCTTACGTTTTTTTGCATTAAGCTTGTTTGCTTCCTTACTTCTTTAAACTCCTTTCCTCACCTGTTTCTTCTTGTTGCTGTAAAAAAATTTTCTCTCTCTTTGCTCTGTTTCTTAATTGTCTGATAGCCTCTGTCCAGTTCGTGCCAGTGGGAAGCACAATTACGATACCATGTGAAGGTTATGAGGATCGCACCTCTGTCAAGTGGTTGTACAAAAGAGATGACATGGACTTTCAGACTATTGTTCAGAAAAGAAAAGGCATTATTTTAAAGCAAACGGAGCTGTGGCCCAGGAAGATAATTCTTGAAAACTTTGACTTAAAAATCAGTCCTTTCACTGAGTTGGAAGGGGGAATATATGTTTGTCAAACCTGTATGAGCACACAGATGTGTTCTGGGAAGAGAGAAATATCCTTGTTCCCTGTTCCACCTCGGCATGGTGAGTGAAAATCAGCCCCTCCTCTTTTTACGTCCTATAAGATAAACTGCAGAACGCTGACCACACCCTTTCTGCTTGTAGAAACATTGCACTTTGTCATCAAAGGAGGCAGATTTCATCAAAGTTGTCAACATAGTCTCAAACTGAAAGCTGGGTGGACATTCAAGCCTCATGAAGGAAACAATGAAACTCAGTTAAACAGTGGACTGACAGACAGAAGTCTGTTGTTCATTACAGATGTTCAGCCGTCTCATGCAGGACACTACAGCTGTTGGATAGAAACACCAACTGGACAACGATATACTGTTTATTCTGTGACTGTGTGTGTACTTACGGGTGAGTATAATTCATCAGCATTGTGCAACCATCTTAAATAAACATCACATTCAATGAATGAATAATCACAAATAGATATAAATGCAAACAGTACACAGATGAACATAATATACATCAGAATGTTTTATTGTTATTTATTGTTAATAAACATTACTAACTTATTGTTACAATTACTAATCTAAATAGTTATTGTCTTTTCACAAATACTCTGAATTCAGAATATGAACAATAGATGTGAGGCAAATTGTGTAATACTACAAGTAAACACTGAAGTATGTAATATTATTCCACTACATAGATGTATATGAATTGTGTGGATTAAACCAAGTCTTTTAAGGGCACACCTGAACAATATGATGACAATTTTGTAAGGTAAATTGTAACAATAAATAAACAATTAACAATCTGAATTCCATGTGGAAGTGCAGTTTGTAATTATTACCACACTCTCAGTTGCAGATGGGCGGATGACTGATTCTCAGTGGAACTGCACCCTTTACTGTGATGTGGAAAAGGATGCAGAGGGACCGCCAGCTGTTGTGGTGACAGAAAACTGGAATATCTCAATTACTGGAACACTAAAGAAGCCAAAAAGTTCAGTAATCTGCAGCTTTCACAACAGCAGATATAGTCTTGAGGAAGAAGCTACTACTCAGTCAGGTGAGTAATCTTGAAAATATTTAATAATTTTCTACTTGACTTTAGTACTTTAGTTTTATATGTCATTTTAAAAAGCATGAAGCACCAAGTACCCTAAAAAAATATATGCTAATCTGGGTGAGATTATAACTGCCTGTTCTTAAACTGAATGTTCTGAATTTCAGATGCCACTGCGAACATTACTGTGGAAGGCAGCTCATCACAAGCAGCTACATTAATAAGCGCATGTACAGCGGCTTTCCTGGTCATTGTAGCTCTTGCCACAGTTTTATGGATTTTCCGACAGAGAGGGAATGCAGGTGGGAGATAAAAGTGTGTGTGTGTGTGTGTGTGTGTGTGTGTGTGTGTGTGTGTAAATGTAAATATATATTTACACAACACATCCTATTGAAGTTGCTATATGGTACTGAGATGTTGGTAGCAAGTGGGGCCTCCATGGATAAGATTAGTTTGTTAGTTTGTCCCAGATGCTTAATTATATAAACATCTGAGACATTCTGAGGCCATGTCAACATTTTGAACACTTTGTCACTGGCATTACGCCAACAATGTGGCCAAAAAGGGATGTACTCAGTCTACAGCAACTTTCAGTAAGGTCATCTATCTCAAAGACACTGAGCGTGTCCGAAATCGCGCACATGCGCACTTTTAGTGCGCGACTTTAGTGCGTAGTGCGTTCACACTGAAAACCAAGATAAATTCAGTGCACTGAAAGAACCCGGATGGTGCACTGAAAT
>JBBJLR010137024.1:0-16751 GCA_037577145.1 Brachypetersius gabonensis | reverse complement strand
TGTGTGTGTGTGTGTGTGTGTGTGTGTGTGTGTGTGTGTGTGTGTGTGTGTGTGAGTGTGACTGCTACTTCTTTCCAGGCTTACAGTTTTGACAGTGCTGCTCTTCAAGGATGCCGTGTGGAAGAAACAGAGCTGTGTTGCAGTTTTAATGCTGCAGACTTTCGCTCCATGTTAGCCCTGGGCCTCAGCTTGTCTGGCTGGAATTGAGTGGTCAGGGTGATGGATGCTCTCTGCAGGCATGTAGCACTGCTGTTTTCTCTGTGTGGCTGGCTTTAATGCATGTGCACTGCTCTGCCGGGCTGACGGAGCCATACATCAGGGACCGCTCGGACCCCCTGTGCGTAAATATGACCCCCTGCCGAGGCGTCTCGGTGAGTAATTGATGTTGTGTTCGGAGTCTCCTCCTAAAGTGTCACTGCCCCAACTATCCATCCCATTCACAAAGGTCTTCACTTAATAGATGAAACACAGTTAAGCGGCTTATCTTTACCCGGTGCATTAAATTACCTCACATACAAAGCCTGCTGATACTTATAAAGCACTGGGGACATGATCATGGTCTGCTCAGAAATGTGCAGAGAGCCTCTATCTTTATGTGAGAACCAATATTTATATATATGCCCAAGATCTACTTGTGTTTTACTCACTGGACACTTTATTAGAAACACCTACCTTGTATTACTCACTGGCCACTGGCTCTATTGGCCGCTATATAGGCGTCCGGGTGTGAACTGCAGCCCATGTGGTGGCGTACAGTTTTTCAGCCCCCCTCTGCCCCAGTTTCTGACCACATGACTCCTGACCATTCTCAGCACAGCAGTGATGCTGAAATTGTGCTAGAAATTGTTCAGGAATGTTTGAAGGACAGTGGTTTTGCTGGAGATACCAACACATCACTGGTAAGTTGAAAATGAACTCACCACAATCAAGTGCTGTTTTTCTGAAACTGACCACTGATGGATTAACTGCTGACCACTCAAACAAACAAACATGGGCCACATGGTTGTCAGGTCAACATATCAGGCTCATACACAGCCAAACTACTGTAGAGTCAGAATCAGAAAACTTGTTTTGATCCCAGAGGAAATAACTCATGCTGTGACATCGCAGACACACAGAGGGAGACAAGAAAGAGTAAAATATAAAGAGTGTAACATAAAGAGTATAACATAAGTCAAACCAGAAAGAATGATCTGAAAGTACTTGGTACTAAATGCTAAATATACTATGCTTTACATACAAAATGCTGTGGTCAGAAAGAGAGGTAGAAATAAATACTATAGATAAATAAACTTACTGCTGCAGAATTTTACTAATAAACACATAGTGGTTTTGGAGTTGCACTCTATACCTTTATTGCACCTAATAAAAACACTGGCAAAAGTAGTGATATACGTCACATAAACAGTGGAATAAATAGTGATATTGCACATAATAAAATACTACATTTAATGATTTAGCACATAGTACAGGAGGCGTATAAATGTGGAGAGCTCCCAAGTTAGAAAGCAACAGGTGATTTCATCAAATTACGTTTGAGCAAACCTGGTGACCGCACCAAGAGTTATCCATCTGTTCTGAGTCTGACAGGACAGTCCGTTCTGGTCAAAGTACTAAGAGGTCATTCGTCATCTACCTGAACCGTATCTAGCTGAGCCCGTGGCCAGTAGCCATGAACAGGTTCTGTTAGGCTTGAAGATCCTCATTTAACCACAGAGGTTTCCATGAGGGAGAAGCTGCTCCTCTAAACAGACAACCAATTTTTATACAAAAAATATATATATAAAAAAAAAATCTTTCTCTAACAATTTCAGTGACTGCAATGTTCTCAGAATGTCAAAATATTTTTTTCTTAACCCTCAGAGTGTATTAGTAAAATCTGTTTTCAGCAAATAAAATCAGTCTAAATCAGTCTAAAAGCGGTGTTTGCTCTTCTGCAAGTTCGCCGTTTGCTGCTCTTTCGTTCAGGTCGCCGACGCTCTGCTGCTCTCCGGACCCCCTCCCTCTCCGGGTTTTCCCCACCAACTCTCCCGTGTTGTGTTTCTTTTTAAAACCTAAAATAAAAGAAATTGGGCATTTTTGTTGTTAATGGACATTTAAAACCCAGTAGTGGTTATTATTGCGTTTTTTAAATTTCAATAACTTTGGTTCTTTGTAACATAGGAACACCAAACAAAGCTCAGCATGACATCTGACACCTCGAGCATCAACAGAAACGAAGAGAACTTCCATATAAGAATTTGTTATACCATATGACGATAATTTACCTTTTGTTGCACTTTGTGCTGCTCGCGTTTTAAGGTTGAAGTCCTATGCGATCCAGTGATTTGAGTCAATATTAGACTGATATTGATCCTGAGTCTGGATTGGCGCACCCCTACTCTTTTGAAAGCCTTTATGAAACAATTGTATTCTAGAAAAAATTAGAAAAGTTTAATGAGAAAGGTTTAATGATTGTCATCATCAGACAGTTAAGCTTTTCATGCCCTCTTACAAAGCAATAGCCAGAAATGTTGACTGAGCAACATGGAGGACATAATTAAGTCTTTTTGCTGAGGAAGAATCAAGATGCTTTAGTCCTGAGTGGAGAACATCAACAATTTAAATATTATATTTTACCCTATGAGAGCTGAGACAGGGTCCGGCATCCACTGCCCTGTTAAGGAAAGGTGGCTTGGGTTATGAATGAATGATTGAATATTGTATTTTGCTTTAAAACCTGTGCTTTGGGCCACATAAACACCAAATCCACCCCATGGTAGTGTAACTGTGTGTAACAGCTTTTTGCTGCATGGTAGGGTTCACTTTGTGAATAAGCAGGACCTTTAGTCCTGTGAGGAAACACTATGAGAGAGCGAGGCAGCTGTGTGTGAGAGGAGTGTGTGTGTGTGAGAGAGAGAGAGCTGGCCGTCACTCGGGTCTACAGGGGAGTGCAGAGTGACAGGGCTAACTAGAGCTGGGACTAGGGATTCCCAACAGTAGTGTGACTGCATTGTTATAACAGAGAGAGTGTTAGGCTCCTTCACTGCCAACCACCTGGACAAAAATAACAAGAGGACTGGATCTGCCGCTGGAGCACATGAGGAGGCCAGGATACGACTATGCTACTGTTTGAGTGTTGGAATCTAGAGGCAAATTGTTATATATTGTTATATAACCACAATCATATAATTTCTGCCACTTTAGTTTCTGCTGACTGACCTCTTTATTAGAACCCCCTACCTTGTGTTTCTTCTGACTGACCTGGGCAGCAGGATGGCCTAGTGTTTGATCCCCAACTGCTAGTGTCACCACTGAGGTACGCTTGAGCAAGGTACTGTCCCCACACACTGCTCCCCAGGCGACCCTCATGGCGGCTGCCCACAGTTTCACTTGAATGAGTTAAATGCAGAGAAAGAATTTCACATTGTTCTGTGGTGTGTTAAAACAGTGTTAATATATAAGTGTTGATATATTAAGTTTATTAGAACTCCCTAACTTGTTTCTACTGACCAACCTCTTTATTAGAACCCCCTACTTTGAGTTTCTACTTACCAGCCACTTTGTTAGAAACACCACCCTGTGTTTCTGCTAAATGACCACTTTATTTGATCCCCCTACCTTTTTGTTTCTACTGACTGTCACCTGAACCTCCTCTTGTGTTTCCACTCACTGACCCCATTATTCGAACCACGTATCTTGAGTTTCTACTGACTGATCTCTCCATTCGAACCACAAATTGTTTTTGCTGAAATTACCACATTACTAGACCCTCTACTCTTTTATTTCTGTTAACTGGCCACTTTGTTAGAACCCTTTATTAACCACTTAATTAGAAATCATTTTGTTTGTTTTCACTGTCTTCTTAAGGAGCTCTGTCTACCTTAAAGCTTAGCTATAAATGTGTATGTTAACAGATACTGATTTCTTTTTTTCTTTTTTTATTTCTAATGGAGTAGAAATTCAGTCCATTCACATGGAAGGGAGCTTTCCTTGGGATGGATCTTGACTTGCGGAGGTGGTCAGCAAACAAAACCGCAGCCAGTGACAGTCAGCGAAGCGCTCTGAACAGAATGCCTTATGCTGTTGTGATGTTTTCTGTAAGAGCTTTGTTGAAGATTGTTCTCGCATGCCGGGAGCATCACAGGGTTAAATTACTGTTATTTTCTCACCCTTTTTACGTGACTACCGGCAACAGACCATTCCTGGCCCATCCTCAGCCCACGCAGGCAGACAGAGACAATACAGCAGCTTTCATAGGCCTCGGCGGGCACCGATAGCACATCTATCACATCACTTTATCATCCGTTGGTGTCATTATATTATACGTATGTGCAGGTCCAGAACTCATGAATATTCACATGCACAGAATCGCGGCGAGGGAACTTGGTGCCATTTCCCAACTGCATATCAAGTGGATGAGAACAAAGCTGGCAACGTTTCATTTTGTTTTATTCATGAAGATGCAGGTATCGTTGTCTTGCTGTTGTTTTTTATTATTGTGTCCTGTAAATTGGTGGTTTCGCACGCATTTACCGAATCATCCATCACGCGGCTCGGTGCACTGAGCCGGAGCGTTCAGGCATAATTAACTACGGCTCGAACACTCCCCTGTTTTTTTGGCCTGCTTGATATCATCTATGGACTCCTGTGAAAGCCCATGCCAGACATTAACAAGTGGTAAAACTCCTGGGAATGTGCTTTGCTCTATTCGGGCTCTTTTTTTTGTGTGTGTGTGTGTGTGTGTGTGTGTGTGTGTGTGTGTGTGTGTGTGCGTGCGTGTGTGCATGCGTGCGTGCGTGCGTGCGTGTGTGTGTGTAAAAAACAACAGTGCTTTTTCTCCAGCTCTATCATTTTCTTTTTAAACCATTTTGAAGTTGTAATGAGGGCTGTGGATATATATTTATATAAATATATATAAAAAATTTGTGGTTTTCAGTTGCTGCTCGTAGGAGGGCTGAGTCAACACGTAGAGATGGAACAGTTCCAGTGTCTCTGTGTGTTTGTGTGTGTGTGTGTGTGTATCTCAGTATGGCATTCTCCCCCGCTAAAACTCCACAATCACCATCTGTCAGCCATGACAGATCAGTCCCTCTGAAGTCGCAGAACTGTATTATGGTGCAACTGTGGGGAAAAAAACAGGCTTCTTGGTCGCAGACACCTTCACTTCTGTTAAACTCCAGTTTTTTTGTTTGTTTTTTGCTTTAGTATGCTGGACCATACGGTGAGAGCACACTGCTTGAGTTATCGCGCGTGAACATACAACCCTGTTTCCAAAAAAGTTGGAACACTGTGAAAAATTCAAATAAAAACAGAGCGATTTGCCCAGAACCATCCATTTTCAAGAGTGTAGTCAGACTACTGAAAATTACAAATGGCTACGATGAACTTTTGCTGTGTCTCCGTGATCAGGACTGTAGCCCAACCAGCATACAGCAATCAAATCAACTCTGAACTGGCTGAGGATTGCAGGCAACAGTTTTTATTTCTGGTCATGTCTCCATTCACAGGCCCCCTGCTGAATATTAATGCTTGTTCTCCTAAGAGCACAGGTTAACGTAGGGCCTTGTCTGATGAATAACTTAAAACTCATGAATAATGCACGGTGACGAACACTTTTCCGGCTGCACGGTTTTGGACGGATTTGTTCTCAGGTGCAGCAGGAGGAACGTGGACGTCCCGACACAATTCACTTAAGAACAACATTGTCCAAACAACCGTTTGTGTAAAAATACTAACACATTTATTTTTAAAGCTTCTGAGAACATTCAGCACCTGTTATTAACCTTCTCAAAGTGTGTATATCCAAGATGTGCGTAAGTCTGACACTCCTGATTCTGATACAATAGTGATTTCAAATTTTCACCCAAATACAGGCAGTTATTTCCACTCACACAAGACCAGGCTCCTATCTGTGAATGAGGAGAGCAACACACATTAAAGGCTCAAAAACACATTTTAAATCACTGGTAATATCAAACAAAAACTTACTAGAGTTACTAGAGTTCAGGTCAAACAACACACACTTCCCTGTAAACAGATGCCATGGTTAGCTATCCCATTCAGTCTTCAACCAGTAAATTCTTCCTTCATTTCCTTCATTCAGCTAACCTGCCCCTTCCCAACCAGGTCATTACCCAGAGCAGGTGCTGGAATGGCTGCTCTCCAGGACCAGGGATGATGACCACTCTGTCGTTGGCTGCCCACACTTTACTTGGGTGAATGTTAAATGCAGAGAGGAAATTCACACTGTGTGCTGTGCCGTAGTCTGCTCATGTGTGACCAAAGTGGCCACTTTACTTACTTCACCCATGTACTTCTATTAAATTCACTCATTATTTGATTTTTTCTGTGAGTTTATTTTTAGTCATGGCCAGTTCCACTCATCACTTAAGTCATTTGTGGCATTTATCAGACGCTTTTATCCAAAGTGGCTTTCATTCCCTAACAACAGGGGGCACTCTCCCTGAAGCAACTTGGGATTAAGGATTTTGAGCAAGAACCCAGTGGTGGTACACTGAAGGTAGGATTCAAAGTTGGTCCAGAGACAAATATCCTACCCACCAGGCCATATTTGTACAATACTATTTGAAACCTAGGCTTTCCATATTTGTACAATACTATTTGAAACCTATAGCTGTGTATTATAGTTACTTTTTCATCATATTTGTTTGCTATTAACATTCTGAACTATTGTTTTATATAAGCACCATTATCACAAAGACAGATTCTCTTCTTGCAAAAAACATGATTCTGATTCATCTCACCCCAAGTCTTTTTAATTTGTGTGGACTTTGGCACGACGGTAGTAAAACAGCAAACACTGCACTTCGCATATCATATTAGTGTAAACAGCATAAAGGCATGGGGGAAGTTGTGTGTGTGCTCTCTGATAGTTGAGGTGATAAAGGCGGAGCTGAATCGTGCACTACATGTTGCCCTGAGCGCTGAGGAGTGCAGAGATAATTGGGCTGCGAAAAGCAAGTGCATGAACAGCTTACATAAATCTAACTCCAATGCTAGTGGACCTAAATAGATGCAGCGTCCTCTGGCCTTCAGATTTGAATCTGAACATCAGCAAATCAGATGTAGGAAATGGTTTTTATGATAAATAGAATGAATACTTTTGGGAACTGGAGGATGGGGAGCTCCTGGCTGTCATTTTTTCGTCATTATTTGCAAAAATACATTTAGGTCTTTGACTGGACCAGAGAAACGCATAAGTAATAGATTTGACATAGCTAGATATTTTAAAGTGATTTTTAGACAAAGCCATGGTCTGTAGTCAGACCTTTAAATTCTAAGGGCCCCAGTTTGTGACAACAGTCATCAGAGTCATCAAAAAAATTTTGTTGACAGCTTGAAGAAAATGAGAGGGCTTGGGGGTTTAGTAGTGTACGAAATGAAACAAAGTGTTTGTCAGTGGTTGGGTAGGGTTGGCGGTGGACGAAATTAAACTTAACTTGCTTCTAGCTTGCCTTCCTCTGAAAACCACCGGCCCTTTACAGATGATCCAGAATGCAGCAGCACGTCTGGTCCGCTACATCACACCACTACTGCAAGTGTTCACTGGGTTCCTGAGGTTCTCCATTAGATTTAAAACTCTAACACTCATCCACCCCCTGATTTCACCCCCCTGTTGTCAAAGGTTAAAGACCTATATCAAGACATTTCTCAGCTTTGGCACCGTGAAAAGGTGGAACGAACTTCCCCTGACTGTCACAACTGCTGAGACTGAAGTCCCTCCTCTTCACTGAGCACTGAGGAGAACATCTTCATCTTCGTGTCATCAACCAACACAAAATTCACAAATAACATCAAAACTGTATTGTGTGTGTGTGTGTGTGTGTGTGATTTGGTGGAGGACTAACTCCATCTATGGTAAAGTCTTTGTCTACTAGCAGCTCTTAATTTTAAGTCTGGGTTTATTATAGGGAGGGATATGTTTACTTGTAGACTACAAAACACTCATGTATGTGACTCTGAATAAGAGCGCTTGCCAAATGCTGTAAATGTAAATGAATATGTAAATGAAACAAAAAATTTGTTGAGGGGTGGGGGGTTGTAGACAGCTGAGACACCCCCTGCTTATATATGTTAGAAACTGAGATAAGACTTAGATTCTACCAGAGATGGAGTTAGTCCTTCACCAAATCAAACACAAAAGACAGTTTTAAAGATATTTGTGAGATATCTATCTGTCTGTCTATCTGTCTGTCTGTCTGTCTATCCACACACACACAAACACATATATATATAAACACGCCACTCTCATTAATCATAAGAATGATATTAAATGTTATATTAAACATTAAATGTGATGTTTTTTCTGGACTTATGTCCCTTTATATTTTAAACTATTGCCTCAAGTGGGCCATGGAAGCTTTTGTGTGCCCTTGAGAATACTTCACCACATGCCCATTCTGTTTTGAAGTACATTTACTGCAGGTTTACAGTTTAAAGAAAGTATAAACGAAATGATATTAATTATAAAGCTTTTCTGTTTCTGTTGCCGATCTCTGTGTGTCTCTGGTTTGGTGCAGCAGGCCTGCTGTCATGCGAGTGGAAGGAAGTCGGCCGCGAGCGACTGATTAGCTGAGTGACAGAGACGCTGCAGGCTGTGTTTGTGCACGTGACTCCTGTCCAGCGTTGGTCAGAATGAGTGCCAGCAAGCAGACGAACTGCCCTTAAATGCTTCCACTCCAGTTGTTGTGTGTTACTGCCCCAGGCTGCTTTGCGGAAAATATCAGGACATATGTCTCCAATCACTAATCCGGAGAGACGCAGAGGCACCGCGTGCTGAACCGAACATCTTTATTCATCAACAGTGTGATTTCATCCAAAGCCATGGTCAGAAGGTCAAAGCTTTAAACTCGCAGGACTCCACAGTGTGAAATACGCATGGGCAATCTATCATATCTGTCTGTCTGTCTGTCTGTCTGTCTATCATATCTACCTGTCTGTCTGTGATATCTATCTATCTGTCTGTAATATTTATCTTTCTGTCTGTCTGTCTGTCTGTCTATCCGTGAAGATGAATGAAACTGAGATTTTTAAAACACATTCACTCCTGTTTTATTGTGTTCACAGTCAGACTCATCTCTGCCCCTCTATCCTCAGTCATTATTAGCTCATATCTGTCAGTGTGTTTTCACCAAAAAACACGAATAGGAAAGTGTGCCAGATCTCCCCTGGCAGGGCTGGTTGGCAGGCACTGATGTGAGTGAGAAACTGTTGACAGCTGTCAGGGTCGGAGGCTGCCGTGTCTGACTCTGCGCTGCTGACTCTGAGTGTGGAGATAAAGACCACCACACACAGCCAGGCCGCTCCGGCCCTCGGCCGCAGGACGAGTCGACAGCAGAGGACGGCCTGACAGCCGTGAGCAGCCAAGGTCAGCAGGACCGCAGGAGGCCTCTGTGTGGATGGGGAAGGACAGATGGAGGGGAACAAGGAGAGTCGTGACTGAGAAACAGCTGAAGGAGGTTACAAGGACGTCCGGTCACGGCACATATAGATGCATCAATGTACAGCAATGTACAGTAGAGAGGGAGTGAAAGACTGATCTTACAGAACTTATATTGTTAATCCAGTCTGAATATTATTACTGTTGTTGTTGATGATGATGTTATAGTACTAAAGATTATTTAATTTTCCAGACTTCATTTACAGGTTTTGAGTAGTTTTATCTAGTGTCCTCTTGTATTTGCATAATAGAGCAATTTTAAGCAAAATTATTGAAAAAAGCCAAATGTTTTCCCAGTAATATCACAATGTCACTTGATCAGATGGATTAAAATGGCTTATGGCTAACAAAGATAAAATGAATAATAAGGTGGTGTTGCTCATTTATATGAGCAACACCATGAGGATCTGGAGGCCTGGTGGTTAGGGAGCAGTGGTGGAGCCCGAAAGGATTAGTGATCATGTTTGGGGTGGCACACATGTTTCCTTAGAAACAGGGCTGGACTCGCCACCCGGCATACCTGCCATCGTGCGAACCTTATTTCTGCAGTCAAAGTGATAAAGAAGCCTGCTGTAGCCCGCACCAGTCATCTGAAGACAGGTTGTGTGCGCGCAGCAAATGTGCCCGGATAGAAATGTTGCAGTGCAAAGTTCTGCATGAAAACAACGACTGTGACGCAGTGCTTGGGGTGGCCAATAGGGTGGCCAGGATTCACCCAGCCTTCCCACAACTCCGCCCTTGTTAGGGAGTTGCTCCTGCGATCAGAAGGTTGTGGGTTTGAATCCCAGGACTGCCAGTGGCAACACTGAGGTACCCTTAAACAAGGTACTGTCCCCATACACTGCTTCCCAGGCTCTGGGTCGTTGGCTGCAAAAAATGATGAATGGATTAACTGCAGAGAACAGTTTCATATTGTTCACACTGTGACGTGGTGTGTTTATTTCTGGTCACTTTAGAAACTGCTTGATTATTTTATTTTTTTAATGGAATCATATCGAGTCGGTGGGTTTGAGTGTGTCAGCCCATCTCTATTTCATGGCCCAACACAACAGAATTAAAACTACCTTCCATGGCGCCAATCCAACTGGAAGCTGCCAACCACCCTCTGCTGGTGTTCATCTATCAAACGGGAATGCCACAGGCATGCACACCCCCAGGGCTCCACCTCCCCTGAATACTGACACCTGTCCACACACCTGTCTATGGTACAGCAGAGGTCTGACTTCAGAGTCTTTTCCAGGCTGCAAGACTGAGATTCTGTTATCTGCTCGATTGTTGTTCCTATAGTTTGTAAAATAAATGAGTTTATACCTATGAGGGATGTATAAATGCAGTGTATCCTCTTGTATCAAACTGTAATGCAGCATATTGCAATCCACCAGACTGCATTTCTGCATCATGACTAGCATGTTAGCTTGTAGCCATTGTGTAACCTTAAGGCTAACATATTAGCTTGTTGTCACAGAATTACATTGGGACACTATAAAGCATCGCACTGGTTTCAAATTTGAATTAATAGCATAATAACAGTAAGATTACAGACTATCCTGTTGTAGCAAGCTGTATCGCAGCATAGTGTAATGCACCAGGCTGCATCTCTGTATTATGACTAGCATGTTAACTAGTAGCTAGTGACTAACATGTTAGTTTATGGCTAGAGAATTACATCAGGATGCTATAAAGCATAAGTTTTGTTAGCAAATTGTAATGAGTATTAGAATATTTGTGTCAATAATGTGATGTGCTGCAAATTCAACAGCTGCTCATTCCTGCTGGTAACAACATCAGGCTTGATGGGGCTGAAATCTGGACTGATTTGAACCCTTTCATGGTCATATTCCCAGAAGCATATGTTGGTGATATGCGCCTTTTGATGTGGTTCTTTATCGTTTTGCAACTTGGCTTGGGTTAAACATTTGGAGGTGCAAATTTGTTTTAATGAAACTTCATTATTGCTACAGCAGCAGGAATAAAAATCCAATGTCAAACAGTAATTTAAAGTCAATTTCAGTCAACTTCAGGAGATGAGGTAGGTGATGTGACTTCTTTGCACAACTATTTTATTGCATTATGAGCAAGTCCTAATGCAGATAGATTGGGAATTCTATTCAATTAAGCATGTGCCCTTGAAAAATGTAATAAGAAAAAACATGTTTCAAGTGAAAACAATATGTCAACATAAAAAGATAAAAAGACAAAAAATAACAAAAAAAAATAAAGTCAGCTAAACCCCATGCTGTTTTTTTTTTTAAGGAAAACCAGCTTGTATTTCAACAAGCATATGTAACGAGTTAAATATATGTGTGCAGAAATTAGCAGTGTTTCTGGTTGCCTAGGTGTCTGCATCCCCACTGTTTTCCAACAGTTAGTTGTGGTTTCATCCCAGCTATTTTCAGGCTGTTGATTATCAAGGCTTTTCTCAAGACTTGTACTGTTGTTTGGGGGAGCAGTGGGTTCTGACACCTAATCTTTTACATACATTTCCTGATGAAAGTGTACCCACATCACATTCTGTGACTGTAAACGGCAAGGCAATATAATTGTATGTCGCATTTCAAAGACAAAAGCAACTCAAAGTGCTTTACATACAAATATTTACAAAAAGAGTCTTAAGTCTATTTTTAAAAGTGGCCACAATGAAGGTATTTTTCCAGCAGAAAGTTTTTCTGTCAGAGCTTCCTTTCTTATTGTGGTCTTATTATTTTTAGTCTTGTTTGAGTTTTTTCTTTGCATTCTTGGGCCGTGTGATGAAAACCTAACCCAGCTAACTTGTTAGTGATGGTATACATTTGCAAGACAAATTCGTTTGAATCATAGAAAACTCCCACTGAATTTATCTTTGGCCCAAACAGACAGGCATGCTTGTACTTTGTAAACTTCCCAGTTGTTACTTTGTGTCTCCATTGTTGTTTTTTGGTGAAGACAGTAAAAACGTACAATGACCTCGGACACAGTCAGCTTGGCTGTGGCCCATTTTTGGTCCTGCCATCAAGAAGGGCCAGAAGATCTTCTAGAAGTTTATTCCATCTATGAGTAGCATATTAAGAGAATACAGCTTTGTCTTTTTTGTTTTATTGGTCAGAACAGTCCACAGACTGGCTCCTGATGATCTATGATGTCTAGAGGATTCATGTTGTGGAAGAAATCAGAGATATACTTTGAAGTTAACTATTTGAGAAAGTGGAGGCCACTACAGAGACCTGAGAACTGGTGTAATGTGTTGCAACAGCTAAAAAATGTGGGAAATAATTATGGTCAGGTGATTATCATTTTGACAACCACAGCACCAGCCATAGTCACTAGCTGCTGTTGATCAAAATTGTCCTTCTTTGTTGATTTTCTCGTTTTCATTCACAGGAGAGCGGAGCACAAGAGCTGTTTTGTCTTTTGAAAGCCTTGAAGCCAAGGACAGCAATCATCCAGGAGAGGAAATGGTATGTCCAGCACTCACTGCCACATTCAGAAGCTCCAGTGTTGCTGGTTTTCCATTTCCAATGTTATTATTATTTTTCCGATAATATTAACCTAAGTTAAAAACTGGTTTATACTACACACCACAGTTATGTACATTTATGTGGAGGTGAAGGCTGCACCTTTTGAATGGGTAGTTCAGTGTATTGTTTTGTTTTACATTTGTTTTACAAAGAGCAGCAAACAAATATCACACAACGTTCTCCATCCAGGATAGGCTGTAGAACATTGTGAACAGGCCAGAATGCACTTCTGGATACTAATAACTATTGCCTATTCTCTGAGATCTCAGTGATGTGTTTGAAGCTTCATGACAGACTGTGATGAAGGTGGGGTGCAGGTGTTTGGTGGTATATGGAGGTCATTCTTGTGGTGAACCCAATACAAGTGAAATTCTCCAGTGAGTGCACAGATGCTGTATCTACTCATCTCTGTCTTCTAGGGGGGAAGAGCCACGACAGAATGAGTTCTCGTGGTTTCTCATAACTGATTGAGCAGCACTTGAACTGCGGTGGAGCAACATGCAGCGCGTGATGGAGTCAGTGGTTAGGAGCTTGAAACAAACCCATCTTTTCCACTGAATCTCCAGAGCTTGTTAGAAATTCTATCTGGGGGCCTGATCCAAAAAAGAAATAGATTCCAAAGCTTTGGAGATGATAATCAGGCCTATGTGAGCATGGATTGTATTCAGTGCTTTGGAACTCTAAAATAGGCATCATTCTACAACACACACATGGACAAAGTGATGAATAAAGTATAATTAAAGTAAAATAAAGTTTGTATTGCGTTTATATTTATGATAAAAACCTATTACTAATATTGTTATGGCAGTAGTGACATAAGTGACAAATATTGATAGAAAGTAGGGTTATTGCACATAAACTTCTGCCCTCAATGATAATGACTCGGTACACAACCACGAATGAGAAGTCTTCAGACATGCGGAGAGCTCAAATGTTAGAAAGCAATAGGTGGTATAAAATAATTATGTTGGATTCCTTGTGATGTTCAGGCATGTGTGAGTATGGAGTGGAGTCAGTGCTTTGACAGCCAGTCTGAACAAGGCACTGTCTTTTGTAAATATATTTTGCTTTGGACAAAGTGGTGAATGAAGTAAAGTGTACAATTTGTATTGTATATTTATGATAGTAGCAAGAGTTTCACAGAAGAGGTCTGGTTTACTGGTCATGCTGCTTTTGCATAGTAGAGACCATGAAATAAGCTTATATTTTAATTTTGAAAATCAAGAAAAGGATCAAATCTAAGACCTAACTCGGAATCAGAATTCAGAATTTTCCAACGAACAGCCTGAAGCCACTTTCAACAACATTTGTTGTCACTGCAGTTGAGCGTTTAGTTTAAGCCTCTTGACTGTGTTGTTGTTGCTCATTGAAACAAATCTCATCCAAAATAAAGACAAACCGACCTCCATGCTAACATTGGATCACATAGTTGGCATAGCAAAACCCAGCATGAGACGTCCACCATAGTGTATCGGATCAGCTAGTCCAGGAACAAACCTGTAGGTCTTTATGATGTGCAAATCAGGGTCAGTATTTAGGCATTTGGATTATTACCCTTTTTTGGCAGTATTGAGTTCACCATTTGAACATCTGGCATTTGTGGACAATTATAGACATGCAAGACAAGTCAAAATCATCCATACAATTATCTGTTTAGCATAATGTTCCTATTGATGCCACAGTCAATACTTATGAACACATTTATAAATGTGTTTTCATCAAACTTTCACTCTTGCTCCTCAGAGTACATGTGAAAAGACAGCAACAAATATACTTACATCATAAATATCGTCTGTAAATGAATAGAGAATAGAGACATGGGGTGGTGGTGTGGTGGGTAGGATACTTGCCTCTAGACCAAGAGGTCATGGATTCGAATCCTACTTTCAGCACCACCACTGGGTCCCTGAGCAAGACCCTTAACCCTAAGTTGCTCCAGGGAGAGACTGCCCCCCTGTAGGTAGGGAATGGAAGTCGCTTTGGATAAAAGCGTCTGATAAATGCCGTAAATACTGAAATACTGAATTCCTGCATGAGGTGAACAGAGAAGTTCAGTGTGGGTTTGGTTGTTCACAGTGGTGCTGAATGGACCAAACATCTGCCTCTAAAATCTTCCTCACAAAGTTATTCCATGACATGGCAATGGTTGTACCACTAGACACCTGAGACCTTTAACCAGAGTTTTGAGAAGCTTTTGGTCCTAAAGCTAAACCCTTTCATGGTGGAGGGATACAAGCAGGGCAAAGAAAAGTGATTTTGGAGCTTCACTGGAGGTCAGTGGTGAATTAAACAGCTGTATTTGTGTTGGAGATGTCTGGTTCCATTCCCTACCTTTGTAAAGAAATCTATGTTTCTTCAATAAACAGTTTAATCCAAAAGGCTTTCTTGTAGGTAGGAAAGAAGTCATTTATGGGCGGAGCATTGCCCGAGTCTTCCTGCTGAAGCCTGACTGTATCTCATCTGTTCACATTGTTATGAATAGCAATGTACACCCACAAAGTTGTCTCTATTAATATATGTGGCTGATGCCATGCAGAAACACTGAGGAAGCGATCAAAACGCATTAACGTTGTCCACAAACACGACTAATGCACACTAATCCCAACAGCACTGCCCGACCAGCCAGGGTGCAAATGGATGGTGTTTCTCGGTTTGGGGTAATAGTGTTCAATTCCCTTGTTCTGCCAGATGGTGTGTGCAGCCAGAATGACTTCATCGGGAAGCTTCGAGCAAGCCTGTGCTGCGAATGGAAATATATTGAGAGCGAGAAGGAGGGAGAGGGAGAGGTTGGGTGATTTAATAGAGCTCGATGAGGCCATGACGTGAGCTTATTGAGACAAATAGGCTTGGCAGCCAAAGAAGGGCACAGGGCCTGGATCACATTTCGGTTCTGGTAACAAGAAAGGCACGTTTTTTTCCACCTCTGTGGATTTTTTGCCACCAATTCTGCCCAAATAAAGCATATTGAACCTCCATTTTCCAGATCCTTCAGACAAAGGCAGCTACAGGTGACCTCGCTGAATCACTGCATACACACTGCGAGCCGAGCACAATTGCAAGACCTTGTGAAAAGCTCATTGGTTGGCTTGTCATCCTGTCAGCCTTCATGGTGTCAATAAGCTCTACCTCTCTATTACATTAGAAGCAACTTGGTTTCCTCTAAGGAATCAGTGCCTCTGAACTGTCCAACGAATGCATCTCTAGCTGCTAACCCTTAAAACATGAGCGGCAGTGCCACAAATTATCATCATATGGCAAAATAACTCCTTATATGGAAGTTCCCCTGGTTTGTGTTGATGCTGGAGCTGTCAGACATGCTGAAATTTGTTTCAGATTAGTCTCCGCAGAGGGAGGGGGTCCGGAGAGCGGATGAGTGGCGGCACGCCAAGAGAAAGAGCAGCAAACACTGAGCATGTAAGTTTTAGATTGATTTAGATTTGTTAAAATCAGACTTTACTGATACACTCGAGTTCAAAGGGTTAAAATAATACTTAAGCCAAAACGAGCTGTGGCTCTAGTGATGATAATAACTTCATTAGGGTGCTTTCAGACACTGGTCATTCTATTTCACGCTGGTGATTTTCATTATCCAGGCAGATTTTCCATTAACAACACAAAGACCGAGCAGAGATGATCGTCGTTAACAGGTTATGTTTGGAGAGTCTAATCACGCTTAATCACAAACAGGAACAGGGGGGTAATGGAGCAGGAGGCCTGAATGGACAAATGAAGCCAGATATTATGTGTGTGTGTATGTGTGTGTGTGTGTGTGTGTGTGTGTGTGTGTGTGTGTGTGTGTGTGTGTGTGTGTGTGT
>JBBJLR010137005.1:0-16755 GCA_037577145.1 Brachypetersius gabonensis | reverse complement strand
CACCTTTTGAATGGAATTACTGAAATAAATCAACTTTGTCATGATATTCTAATTTTATGACCAGCACCTGTATATAACCTGTGTAAAAGGATGGATATTTGACCTAGATAATTTCTTTGTATTGATTATGATTGTTTATCTTGCTGTTATGTGTTTGTGTGCAAACATGAATCAATCTGTTGTATGTGTAAAAGGAGATGGCCTCTCTGCCTCCCTTCGATCTGAGCTCTCCACTGTTTACACTGGTTTCATATTCAATTATTCAGCAGGATGCTCCTGCTCTTGGGAGGACAGATTCCCTGCGTATCATTCTAGTGTGTGTGTGTGTGACTGAGAAGGTCCCAGTGTGCCTTCTTTACTCTGGAAGGGAAGGATTGCTACTGTTCTGTATCCTACCTCAAGCATAAACTAAAAAGCTAGTGAAAGAGACGGTGTTGCCTCACAAGGCTTGGGGCATGGAAAGGTTTTCACAACACCTACTTCATTAAAATTCATGAATCACTTGTTGAACCACTCTGCCAGCGAAAGGCCAGTCAATGCAGGATACATTCCTGGAAGGAGTCACAGTGGGCTGTTTGCAGCCATGTAACTGTGAAAGCACGCTTAGTGAGGTTTGAATATTATTTCAATCACTTACCCCGTTTACACCTGATACCTGGATTGTGTCCTGATCAGATTTTAGACACGCCCTTTCAATCAGCCAGACTGAAATCCAGTCACTGTCTGGTTACTATGCAAGTCAACTCATATACAACTTTTTATTCCATTCTAGATAAATGAAAAGCACGAGAGGCTGTTTAACATCATCTTTCCATCATCTCCATCATAAACTATTTGCACTAGAATAGCAAGGTGGTGAAAAATGGCAAGTTTAAGGAAAATGCTGCTTTACTGAAATTAGTTGGCTCATCCATATTGGGAAAATTAAGCTCAAGTCAGGAGATGAATTTAAAGAGCAGTGATCCCCATGACTTGCTAGCAGAACTTGACACATCTTGAATGTGTCTTGAATCTCCAATAGCAATATGAGGAACAAGAACTATTTTAAAAGCATCTTGGGTGCATTTACACCTGCAATTTTATGTGGCTTTGCCTCATCCAGATTTAAATGGGAGCAATGTTATGCTAATCATAGTATTGTTGACTATGGAAAGCAGCAGTGAGGGTAACAAACAGGCCGGGTTGAGTTCAGTGACAGCTACAGAGAATGCATGGAGGTACAGGTCTGTGATGAGGACCACCACAGAAGAATCCTGTGATCAGCTTTGTGTAAACAGGCCCACAGACTGGATGCATGTTGTGGCCTAACCCCACATTTCCACCCAGGCTGATTTCTATGCATGTACAGGGAGAGGAGTGCTTTCTCTGATGCAGCCTGAGCCTGTTCACAGAGTTTGACAGCTAAATGGTTACACATCATCCTTGCACCAAAGAGACCTAAACTTAAATGATGGCTGCAGACAAAAACCTAATTCCTGAGCAACTTCAGTGAGAGTGAACAGATTTTTCTTCTTTGGTGATGAAGCTTTTGAGTAAACATGACGGTGATCTGCCTTTTCAGGCAGGGTTAGTCTTGAAAGTGTCAGTGTAAACTTTGACAGGTCATCCCAAGGCTCATTTCCCACCACCTTTAAAGAAACAGGTAAAGAAGAAATAACTGAATGGATGGATGGCTGAAAGGTCATGTGAACCTGTGCTTTCACAGATGTCAGGGAGCTTAAATACTTTAATGGTTGATTCCAGTGTCAGCATCAAGAAATATGTGTAATATCACGGATGTCAGAATAATCAGTATTGAGCATGTTTTTACGATGCTATGTGAATTTATAAAGTGCCTCCAGGTACATAAAATTGTGTTATTTGGCTGTTTGTAAGTATTCATCTGTGTAACAACTCAGAACTCACAGGGCCTAAATGGCAAATATATTTACAAAATCTAATAAACACAAACTACTGCGAGTTTACAACAAGCCCTTTTTTTTTTAAACAAGACATTAAAACATATCTTTAGATTCTTTTTTTTCCTTAAAGGCAATGAAAGCATCGTCTTAACATTGGATGAATAGTGAAAGCAGTCAAATGCTCACAAAGTGCAGAGATCACTCATTTCAAACAAGCAAAAGAATCAATTAAAACAGCACAGACAGTTAAGAAAGACCCAACACCCGCAAGAGTTCAAGGTTTATAGTCCTCAGGGTTTTGAGTGGTGTAGGTTGCTATGGTATCCAACAGCCAACCACGAGTCACCACTGTGGCTTTCTTCTGCAGAGCTAAAAGACACAGGAAAAAAAGGAGGATATTAATGAAAAGAAAGGTAAGTAACATCTTAGTGACACATTAGGCAGCCAGTTTCTAAGCCTGTGTGTAGTCACAGCAGAGTCATTACCCAACAGCCAGTGTGTATTGACTGGGTTGCTGCTTTGATGATGAAGAAACTACAAATTAAAGCAATGGAAAATTGGGTGGTGGGGTATAGCTACTTTTGCTTGACAAGGAAGTGAGCAAACGTCCCGCCTCCCATTTTCAGTACTTTCCACAGCGAGGATGTGAAAGCTGTCTCACTGTTTGGTACAGAAACTGCAAGACCTACAGTTTACTGTAAAGTCAGCTTGGATGAACAGCACAGAGATTTCATCCACCTCTTCACCCTTCTGCCTTCTGTTACCAGAGTATTACATTCTGTCTGAAATAATGATCTATTTTCACTAATCTCAGTTTCATTATAATAAACACAAGAACAGAAATTTTTGCCATATTGGAACTTTTGGTCGTTCCCATCAGGTTTTCTCTTCCTCTAGCTATTGCTCTTTGCTGATCTTACTGTTGGTCAGGAAGTCTCCAGAGCAGGATTCGTCTGCAACAGCTTGTGGGCAGAAAATTGCATCTTTGAACTCATACATTTGTCAGTAAACAGAAAAATCACAATTTTCCCCTGACAGTTTTGTCAGCAGCTTTGGTACACGGAGATTATAAACAGGATTATATTGCCTAAACTGCTTTTGATCGTTCTAGTCCTGGCGATCACAACCCCACGCAGCTGTCTCTCATGCCTTATAATCCATAATCTGTCATGGCTTTACCTGGTATCAGAGATTTTGTTAATCTGGTGTTTATGTTTAAGCAAGGCACACCTGTTTTGTCATAAACTCACTCCTACATCCAAGAACTACCTTTAAACATCCTCTTGATGTTCAGTGATGTTTTTTTTTTCTTCTGGATGCACTGCCTGTCACTAGCGATGAAAAAAGCTGCTCGCTGCTGGAATAAACTGCCCTTCAATCAGATCTGCACCAACTGTACCAGCTTTAAACAGCTTATAAAAAGTGCACTATTCTCACTATCTGACTTCTTTTAAATACCTGCGTTTCAACTGCACTTTCAATTTTACTTTATTTTTATTCTATTACTGTGATGCACATTGAATGACATTTTGTGTATCATAATGTTCTATACAAATAAACTTGACTATGGTGGAAAAGAGAAGGATTCAATATTTTAAAGAAATCGCATTAAGACAGTTTGCCACTAAGTGGCCGGTTAAAGTGGGCAAACTGTCTTTGACTTAAGCTGCATATTTCTGATAGTAGTGATTCCCTAGCAGTCCACCGTTTGTTTGTTATCCTCCATTCCATCAGCATAAATGAGCACTGTGAGGCATCCCTCACCTCTGTAGTAAGACTGAGAATCATCAAACCCAGGCTGCACAACCACCAGCTGACAGTTACCCTGAAACACACACAGCCCCACATTTACTTTAGGAGTTTTGAACAAGGCATAAAGTGAATGCCACCCTCTAAAAAGTCTAAAAATTGTCAAAATGTTATAAGGAAAATAACAGTTACAGGAGTATCAGTATGAGGGTGGGAACAGACAAGCAGAAGAAGGCAGAGCGCTCCTACGTGTTTGGAGAACATGAGCGGGTCTTTCATGACTTTAGCGCCGCACATCTCCACCATGGCTTCCATCTGATCTGTAAGACACACACACACACACACACACACACACACCCACCCACAGAAACGTCTTTTAATGGAGTTTCCACTGTTGCTGCTCTTTTATTTAAGAACTGTTTTGACATGTTCATGTTGACAGCAATCAATAAACATTGATTCACACTACCATATTGAAATGCAACCTTTAGGTTTATCAGTTAATAACGCTGATAATTATAAGTAGGCAAATAATATGCATAATCCAAGAAAAACAATGTATATAAAATATATATTTTATAAGCAGTCTATTGATTCATGCTAACCTGCTACCTTGAAGCTTATAATATGAGAAATGATGAGAAATAGGCAATTAATATGCATTAAAATATATTTTATTGAAATGAGCACTGCCCATATAGACAGAACCTGACAGTATAACCTGGATCTATGCACCTCTAACAATCTAACACTGAAAAATGCTACCGTAAGGCAGGGTGTTCTGACGATTCATGCTACCCAGTATGCAGCAGAAAAAAGGACTGAAGTAAAATAAAACATGGCATGTGGAAAATTTTAGGTATCAGAACTTTTTGACCCATTAAAACTTAATCCAAGACAAGAGTAGACAATTCCATTGTACCATCATTTATGTGTCCATAATATATGTTTGAACATAACCCTCAAGCCATGGCCTTATCTCACTTTTATAAAGCAAGGTAAGACTATAAAAAAGTTATCAAATGCTTCCTGCTTGTCCCTGGAATCCAAAAAGCAGTCTTGGTTGAAATACTCATAGTAACTTCAGCCAAAGGATTAGGCTTAACTGCTGTAGGTGAATAGATGAATTAGTTCATTTGGAGGGGAAAAAAGAGGCAATGAAATAAAAGAACACCTTGCCAACTGCGAAGCACGAGTGTGAATATATTATGAGCTGAGGCTGCTACAGCTATTCATTCTGGAAGCCATCCAGCGATATTGGATATTACAGCGAGACAATGGTCTTGAACTGAAATGCTAAATGAACAACAGAAAGACCGTCAAGGTCAAGTCAAGGTCATCTGTCAAGGCTATCCGAACTCCTACATAATACTTTACATACCCCTTTACATACAGCACCCCCCCCCCCCCAAATTATGTATTAACAACTGACAGGATGCACTCTCAAAAAAGATGTCAAAGCAAACTCCTCAGCCTGTTTCCTAGGCTGTGACTGTTTCTAATTAAGGCTGTATGAGTTACTAACTGTCATACAGTAGAACAATCTCTATGGAAACTGTTGCCCTTCATAAGTGTAATTAAGTGAAGAAGCAGGACAACAACAAGAAATTACAATTCAGGATTCAGGAACTGCAACTTGACTGTCACCCAATTACTTTTTTTTTTTTTTTTTTTTTTAGAACTGCAGCCAAACTAAATTCTATCTATAACGTATCTATAGGCTAACAAAACTATACCTGAATTTGACTGTAGCCCATGAAAACTCCCACATCCCACAACTGTAGTCCAACCTAATTCTTTCTAGTGTTAACTATGCAAAATTCTGTCTAATTCCAGCTAAATCAAATTACAGCCCAAACTATTCTGGTCTAACCAAGCCACCACCAACTGGACAACCCTGGAGCAACTTGGGGTTAAGGGTCATGCTCAGGAACCCAGTGGTGGTGTGCTGAAGGTAGGATTTGAACCCATGACCTCTTGGTGAATGGGCTAAATGCAGAGGAAGAGCCTCTGGATCAAGTGAAGCAGTGGTCAGCCAGGAACTCAGCGCCTGGGGAGCAGTGTGAGAGTCTCTTGAGCAAGGTACCACACAGAGTTGCACTAGCAGTCCTGGGATTCGAACCCACAACCTTCTCACAAGTGCCAAATCCCTGTCCACTAGACCACCAGTACATACGGGTATGATTTCACAGCAAGGGAAATAGCAATAAGTCAATGTTGTACAATTTAGAACACCCACACTGCTTAATCCATATGCTGTTAACGTTCATTAAAATGTAAAAACAAACTATGTTTCAACTGGGATAAAATTACCACAAAATAAAATATTTAGGTTGGAGTTTTAGGTTTTTATGTTTAGATTTTCAAAGCACACTGATATAAAGCTCTTTTTTTTTACTGATGGAATTTATAATCGATAAATGTTCAGGATGGTCATGTCCCGTGGAACAATTAAACTTTTTTGGTGAGTTTTGTGAGATCTGAGGAGCAAAAACACTAGGAACCACTGCTCTACAGGGTGCAAACTAAAAGCAATAAACAAAAAGAATAAAACAAAATAAATGATGTGCCATATTTTAAACGCAGGCCACATTTTAGTTTTTTTTTCCTTTAAGACAAAAAAGAGCAAATAAACAGCTATTGTAAATTACAGTGTGCAGAAATCTACTCCATGTACAGCAGTGGGTATCAACCCTGATCCTGGGTAATGAATTTACCCAATTTCCTAATTGGTTGGAGTAAGGGGGAGGCTGCAGAAGTGTACTGGGGTGGTAGTGGCCTAGTGGGTAGGATACTTGCTTTTGGACCAAGAGGTCATGGGTTCGAATCCTTCCTTCAGCACACCACCATTGGGTCCCTGAGCAAGACCCTTAACCCCAAGTTGCTCCAGGGAGACCATCCCCTGTAGTTAGGGAACGGACTAAAAGCGTCTGATAAATGCCGTGAATGTAGATGTAAATGTTAGATGAAGCTAAACACAGCAGTAAAGTAGATCTCCAGAAGAAGAGGACGTGTCCATATTCTCACTTCAACAAAACATCAATAAACACAACAAAACATGTCACTTGACCAGGGAGGTTCACACTTTCGCACACGAATGTACACTCATTTTATTCTCCAATAGTTAAAGTAGCGTGTTACTGACTGATTCTGACAACCGGGAAAGTCAAATTTCTTATTATATTCAAACTGAAACATTGTCTGGTTTAGTCTAAAGGGATGAACTAAACATTTGAAATCAAAAGTTTTAAGGTAACAATTCACCTTTTCTCTTCTATTGTGGAAATGAAACAAACGTTCCCCTGTGAAACACAAACCCTAAACAATGTTTAGTGTCCATATACTTCACCCTTTACATAATTCCACGTAAAATTGCCTGATGTAACAGGTATACAATGTTTAATTAATAGAAAACAGAACAATCTACAACCTCTGAATCCACCTTGTCCTTGATTTATTAACACCTCATTCTTCTCCTCATCTAAGACTGTGTTTAAACGTAACCTGTCCCGTTTAATATCAGTGCTGTACCAATAGGCTTTTGCAGTGCCAGGTATTTTGTTTCTGTTCATATTTGCTCTCTATCCTTTGTTTAGCTCTAAATTAACACTTGACCCTAGCTTAGCTTTAGCTTGACCTTAGGTCTGCTGTCCTGTGATGATCTCTGGCTGCTGCAGTCCAGCATTCCCGCATCAGAACAGATTCTCGCATGGAGCGATGCAGAGTGCTTTGCAGATTGTTCTTGTCTTTTTCGTTTTGTTCTTCCTAAAACCCTGTATTTTTATTACTGTAAATCATTACTGTATTTACCCAGATTATACCAAAGAAAACGACAGCACGTGACAGAAAACGCACGTGCATGAATTACAGTCTTTATAGGGGCAACACCAGTATTTTATATTCTAGCACTGTAGGAGACTGCAGTTCAGTGTAAACAGTATGGATACAGGTTTATCTTTACATGTTTTTAAAAGAGCAATGTATTAAGCTGTGTTTAAAATTAAAAAGTGTTTTGGGAGCATGTTTGGGGGCATATTTTTAGCCAACCTGAGGCCTTGTATGTTTTTATCATTAGCTTTTTGCTCTTATGAATTTTTTTTTTTTGCTTTTTCTTGTTCTTTTCCCCAGTTTATTCTCATGATGTTTTGTCAGTAAATCTAAACTGTGTGGTAATTTTAGAGTTGAGTTCCCTCAGGATATCTGTAGCTTGGAGAACAGTATCTGAAATCTACTGGTGTTGGTAAACGTTGTGAACATTCCACTTTCTTCACATACCTGTGGTCATCCCAGTGAAGGAACCCTGGAAGCAGATCTCATATCCTTTCATCAGCAGCTGAAAAACAAAAAATTACCATTTTTGATCTCGGTTCTGTAATCTCCATGCTGTCCTTTTATAGGTGAGCCGGGAGAGGGTATCATTTCTGATAGAATTTGGAGATTTCTCATCTAATAACAGTCTGTAAACAAAGCACCAACAGTTTGTCATAATTAGTTTGTCGAGACCAAAAAAACCCTAATGTCAAACGAGAAAAGATACTTTGCAGCAAAGTTAGTTATGACCTTTTCATCGGCAGAATGTGGGAAGCTACACATATTTGTGCAAAAGACACAGGATTGTAAATTGAGAGTGAGAGAGAGAGAGATACAGAGAGAGAGAGAGATACAGAGAGAGAGAGAGATACAGAGAGAGAGAGATAGAGAGGTGGATAGACAGACAACAGGGTTTATACAGAGATTCTTATGTTGAATTTACTACCTTTACAATATTTTTTACTACCAGCACGACTTCAAGCTTCAACTGTGGCAGCGTAAAGTGTAAAGTGACGAGTAATGAAATATCTTTCCAAAACGAATTAATAACATATTTCCTCACAATTTAACAAGGTAATTATAACTTTATAAATTTTAACCTCAACACTGGACACAAAAACTGACCAAATAAAGAGGGGGGGGGAGATTAATCAAGATGTCACAACAGGCCTGGGTCCATGGGTTTTACTCAATGTGTCAAAAAAAACTGTTGCAAAACAATTAAAATACAGACTGGACCTTTAGAATGAACAACTACATGCTGGAATTTGAAACAAATAGTTTAATAAGGGCCTTGAAAAAAGGAGGAAACTAGATAATAATAAAGTACAACTTTACACTGTAATAGCAGAGAAAGATACAACGAGAAAGAGAGAGAACAAGAGAGAACGAGACAGAGTGTGTGAGAGAGAGAGAGAGAGAGAGAGAGAGAGAAATAGAGAACGAGAGGGAGAAAGAGAGAGAGAACTAGAACGAGAGGGAAAGCAGAGTGGGAGAGAGAGCGAGACAACGAGACAGAGAGAGGCAGAGAGCCAGAGCGAGAGAGACAGAGAGAGGCAGAGAGCCAGAGAGAGAGAAAGCATCCTGGCTTAGTGGTCATTCGAATGCATGTAAAAAGCCCCTCGCCTGTTGTAAACTACTGTCCTAAGCTGGTCCTTAAACATTGATTCCTCCGGCCAGAGGTCTGAAAACTTGCATTTGCGCAGATCTAAACTATTAGTGACTCACGCAGAGGTTTGGCAGAAGCCCAGCCAGGTCCCCGGACCCCAAACGCGGCATGCGCTGCGCCTTGCTCTGAAACCCATTATTTTCTGTGGCTGGTGCGGTGCAACACCGCGACGCATTTTCACGTGGCCAATAGAATCCAAGCGGGCTAGTGTTCGGTCTGCCTGGTCCAAAAACACGCACGCACGCACGCACGCACACCCTATTGGATGGGGGTTAAAAAATTTACTACCTCGTCAGATGACGTTTACTACTTTTTACTGGCTTTAATTTGGAATAATTTCATTTACTACCTTTTACTACCCCGTGGCAACCCTGGAGAAAGATATGTGTGGATAGACAGACAGAGAGAGAGAGAGAGGGAGGGATATGTGTGAATAGACAGACAGAGAGATACATACATTATATACATACATTATAATTCAAAATGTGACAAAGCAGTGTACAAACTAAGTTATAACTAGCTTAACAATTTATTTTACTAGAGTGATATGGGTTTGCTCTAATAATGGTCAGGCAGGTGCAGGTCATTAAAAAAACCTGCTCCACACATCACTAAGAGACAGAGCTCAGAGCTTGATAGGCAGTATAAAAACAATTTAATGTCAATCATCGTTTGTAAGGATGGTCAAAAGTGCTTGATTCCCTTACTTCAGTAGTCACAATGAACTCGTAAAATGCATGCATACAATGCTGCCAAATGAACCTGCAAGACAATACCTAAAATCTCTCCCTCTTCATTTCTCTCCCCATAACTGATTTCTCATTTAGACAATGGCCCGGCAATCCAAGGGCTTCAAATAACAAGGACAAGATAAACCAGGTTTTCCACGTCACTCCATCATCGCTATCAACCACCACCAGAACCACAATGAAAACCAATTAATTGCGAAAACCATCACTATACGCCAAGTGTCTTTCTTTTCTTAAAATTATTATTAAAACAGGCGAAGAGCTGCTGGTAAGAACAAATGACGCCATGCAGACCATTACAACTACAAGCAGTGTTAGAAAGCCTGTCTGAAAATTTGCGGAAATTTCTGAAGGTCACCTCAAATGTGAAAATATAATAAATAAAACACACAACGTGAGGTCACTTTCATCTGGAATGAAAGAAAAATAATGGTAATTTAAAAAATCCTGGAAAGAATTAAGGGGAAAACACTGCAATAAACACACACTTCTGTCCAACAGTATTATAAAACAGAGGAGAGACATAGATAACCTTTACAGATAAACATTGTTTTTGCTCAAATTAATATGTAAACTTTGTGTAATGCAAGTGCAAATCTTACACTATAAGTGAGGAAAAAAACGAGCTGCTAGTTGCAACAGTTACTACAAAAACTGGAGGAAAAGCAACACATTTTCTAAAAAAAAATTAATTTAAATTCATAGTTGTTTGATTCAAATAAGTGTTCCAGCCTAAAAACAAAAAACTTCATGTATCATATATATGATTGATGAAGGGAGGCTGTGTTGAACGTGGCAAATGTACTTTTTCGGAACGGCAAATCAGTGACATTTAAATATTCTTTATTTATATATCAAAACTAAATACACTTATGTGGGCAGGATTTATACTTGTCTCACGTATATAAGACAGTTATACACACGGTTTGATCAGAAACCAACACATTTAAAATAGTTCAGGGCAGTTCTGTATGATAGTTATAAGTATTTGGACAACGATGCATCTGTATACCACCACAATGGATTTGAAAATAATCATCAAAATGTGATGGAAGTATACATTTTCAGATTTAAATAAAGGGGCTTAATAAAAGGTACTGACCTAAGCTTTCAGAGATCATAGCCATTTTTCGCAGAATCTATCAATTTTAAGAGGCGCAAATGTAACTAGACGTGACTGGCAAGAAGTTTCATGGCTAGGTGTGGCCTGTTCCCTGGTTATGCAATGACAAATTAAACAGATATAACAAATTAAACTGGAGCTCATAAGGTCCAAACAGGTGTCAATGGAAGTAAAGGAGGCCATCTAACAAAAACTAAAAGAAACCTATCACAGAAATAGCTAAAACTTTAAGAGGAGAAATTCAACAATTTGGTGCATTGTTAAAAAGAAGCAATGCACTGATGAGCTCAGCAAAACCACCAGGCCTGGGAGACCAGGGACCACATAAGACAACTAAAGCTGGATGATCGAGGACTTTTTTCCTTGAAGAAAAAAACCTTCACATCATCAAGCCAGATAAAGAGCACTCCAGATAAAAAGGAGGTTCACACATCACTGTCAAAGTCTACAATCAAGAGATGCCTTCTTAAATGTAAATACAGGGGAGGGTTCCTCTAGATGCAAACCACTGGTAACACTGAAGAACAGGTAGGCCAGATTACCATTTTGCCAGAAAACGTCTTAAAAGGCCCAGAATATGGTTCTTTGGATGAATGAAACTTAGATCAGCTTGTACCAGAACAATAGTAACTGGTGTTTATTGATTGTGACTACCTACAGAAGTAGCAGAATTAATTCAGAAGAGTATAGAACTATATTCTCTGCTCAGATTCAGTGAAATGCTGCAAAACTGATTGCAAGGTGTTTTACAGTGCAAATTGATAATGACCCAAAATACTCTGAGTGCAATCCAATAGTTTCTCAAGTTTAAAAAAATAGGATATTTTTCAATGCCCAAGTCAATCACCTAATCTCAAAACAATGGAGCCTGCTTTGCAGTTACTGAAGACAAAACAAAAAGGCAGAAAGCCAACTAACAGGCAACAGTAAAGGCCTGGCAAGGCATGCTATGGGTAAAAACGTTTGATGTCAATATGTTCCAGCTTCATTTCAAATGCATTGTGCTGGTATACAGAGAGAAAATTCCAACAATTGCAACAATGTCCAAATACTTATGGACCTAACTGTACAAAACAGCCCGTCTGTTAGGGATAACTGGAGGTTGGAAAACAGTTGGAAAATGCAGAAATTATTTCTGAATAGTGGTGCAACAGATCAAAAATCTCACGGATCGGATACATTTTCGGATCAGCAAAAAAAGAAAAAAAGACAAGAAAAATTGAACACTCCATTTAGTTATTTAAGTATTTTTGCCCATTAAAATGCATTAAACTGGTTTTATATAATCCACGCAATTATATAAAAACAAATTAAGGTGCAAGATAGGGCATGATAATTATTTCCTTTAATGTGGACACAGTAAAAAACGTAGCGATGCACCGAAATGAAATTTTGACCAAAGGGGTTGTTAGGCTCTTTGTCAAGTTATCACATTGCCCAGTATTACCTAAAATCAACTATTTCCTAAAGAGAGATCTGTGCCAAAACTGCAAACGAAGCAGCGAAAATGTAAAACGGGGCGGAGTGACTGAAAAGCCAGCAGCGAAACTGAAAAAATAGCGGCGAAAGTGAATATTGACTGAATTTTGTTTGATATTAGGGAAGTTTTGTTTCAACATTTTGGCACAAATCTGATTCCATACAGACTGACCACGCACACCATACAATGAAACATTTTTTTCCCCGAATCTTCGGATCACGTGAGTGCCGAACTGTGGAGAGGGATCGGTTCGGGTCACGGATCAACAGTGATCCGTTGCACCACTATTTCTGAATTCCTTTTTGAGAAGATTCCCAGCAATGGCACTTCTCAGGATCAGAATACAGAACAGTGTAAAATACTAGAGCACCATGTTGAATGCTCAGAGTTTGGACTCACATCATCTGCAGTGGTCCGACTTTTTAGGGGCCCACTGTGGTTGCGTCCATTGACAACGTCTCCCCGGACTTCAAACTGAACCTAGAATAAAAAAGGAAGATTCTAAGAGGATATTGAGTTTTTTTATGAGTTTGCATGCATTAGGGACCATTTCAGCTTCAGCAGTGCTTTGTAATGCACTTTTGAGTCCTTTGGAAGAAAGTTATGTGAGTGCCTTAGGCTACATATTTTACCCAGCTGTTCAAGCATCCTAAAGCAACCACATATTAACTCTGCTAATCAAAATTACATCGTATGCAAGTTCCACCTATTTTTTCTCACTTCTTTTAATTATGTGCTGAGAATATTTTGAGTAGTGAATGAATGCTTCTATGCTATATATCTTATGTGTTTATCAGTTTTCAGTCATGGTACAAATGTCAACAAACAAACATATATAACGTCATAAATACACATTTACCTCATCTAGAATTTGGCCTTGCTTGAAGCACTCAAAGATCCCTGGAATAAAATGATGTAAACAATACAAATAGTTTAAAACTGCAAAATGATTAGAAGAGGCAAACATTACATTTATGGGGACACTATACTAACATGTTAATCAACACGAAACAGGATTTGCTCTTAAAGCAACAGTTTGGCAAAAAATCTAATTTACCCCAAATGTGGTCGACTTGCCAAGACATGTTTGGAGTCCAGACTTTGGTTAAGACTGTATCTGGAAAGCTAACATTGCGAACACTAGAAGGCAAGAGAGCTCTAGTCCATGACTGCGTTGTGAATTCCAGCCCTATTGCTATCTAAAATGATATTCATGACATGAAGAGTTAAATGGGGTTTCAGCAGGTTGAGAGTATATGTTAAGGGATATGATTATGGCTATTAGGGTGACTACAGACTTCCAGTGTTAGCGAAGTTCAGAAATAAAGAAGCAATATTCGGGTTCTAAGAATATCTTTACTGACAGACTACATCTGGATTACATGTAGAATTGTATTCTATTGATTGTAATTTAAATCCTTCCTTGGATACTTAATCTTAATGTATAACTGAAAAATCACACAACAGGACCATCAATACTTACACAGGTAGCTGACCACCCATTTCCTGCTGGCGATCCCCTGGAAGTACTTCAGTGTGCGTTCACACACCAGGTCCTCATCTGGAACAGGAGAACACATTACATGCCGCCTACGGCTCATAACTGCAGAAACAGATTTACAGTCTCTTCCTGTGCCACCTCTGTAAACCAGCTTTAAATGTTAATGTTAACATTAGCTTTTCATGAAATGAATTACATTTTGGAGTCATATTACTAAGTGGCAAAGGAGTTGCCAAACCATGCCAAAGGGGTTGTTAGGCTCTTTGTCAAATTATCACATTACCCAGTATTACCTAAAATCAACTATTTCCTAAAATTTCCCAGCCACATTAAATGATTAAGTATATTTCCATATACAAAGAAAAGCATTGTGACTACACAATATAATTTATCCCCAAAATAATGATGAATACAGTGAATTCTAGTGGCTCACAACCTGTCCTGCATGTTGTTTTAATGCACCTGGTGACCTAAATGAGACAGCAGTACTCCAGGATCAGAAGACAACTTTTCCCAACTCTGGTCCTGGTGTTCCCTCACTTCATCAAACCAGGAAAGGTTTGATGAAGTAACTACCAAACCTTTCCTGGCTTGAACTGTGTGTGTAAGAGCAGACACAAAAACTAAACTACGCAGGACAGTGGGGGCATCTGGAATTGAGGATTGAATTGCAATGGCCAAAATAAAGTAGAGAGTATAACAAGTAGTCTCCAACCAGTTTCAGATTCATTTTAAGCCCTATTCAAGATGGATTATTCCTACATAAGAAGGTGCTGTAATCTGAGGGAACAATCAGTTATTCTGGGTTTTGGTACCAAGTATTTAGTTTTGTCAATTGTGACACACTAGTAGTCTAACTCAGGGGTTTCCAACCTGGGGTCCGGGCCCCCCTTAGGGGGGCGCTGGAGATCGCAGGGGGTACGCGAAATTTTGTCTGCACTGAGGTTACCAAAGTTATATTTATACACATTAAATTAATAAAATCCCAATATCTGAGAAACGTAAACGTGTGTGAGTGTGTGTAAGAACAAAAACTTGCAATCACTGTATTTTTTGCAAATAAAAGATTGTAATTAATTACTTAATTCTTTTCATGCATCTAAGCAGGTAGGAGTTTGGGTTTGGGGGGGGGGCTGGGGGCTGGCTTGTCTTGCACACAGGCAAGGGGGGCTTCAAGGAAAAAAGGTTGGGAACCACACACTTTCAATCACACTTTCTGGCAAGAGAATAATTGTTGTCCCATAACAAAACCTAAATCAGGGACATTGACCTAATGCCAGGTTTGTCAAATATGAGTTAAACTATTAAAAAAATGGGCAGAGAGTCCTGCTTGGGTTTTAGTTCAATTGTAATGACTGCTGCTCTGAGGTCGATTAATTGTGTGAGGATTAATGTTAGGGTTTAGGCACGCACGCACGCACGCACACGAGAAGTAAAAGAACATCTGTTGCCTCAGAAAGATGTGCTTTATAACTGTAGGAATGAATCAGTTGCACAGAAGTAATGAGAAATTAAGATCCATTTGAAATCCTTATCTGATAAGCCCACTGAGCAGTGCCACAGAGACGCACTGTATTGGATTTACTGAAGATGCAGTCATTAGGCTTGCATTAAAAACTAATTAGCCAGTGTGCTATTGCTACACGGTGCACTTGACAATAAGTGAGTCATGACATCAATGACAAATGACCATTTTAAGTTTTTTTCATTACCCTACCACTATCATTTTTATAGCTTTAAGTGTCTTTATACCACTGGTAATTGTTCCTCCCCTACAGACACCATTCCAGTTAGGCAAAGATGGCTGAACGAGTGGGTTATGATAATTAGACTCGAGAAGTTCAGAGGGTCATGGTTCTGATGCAAATGATTAAAGACTTTATCTGTGAATGTGCAAGGCAGCTTGGCAGACTACTAATATGCCTGCTACCCACCCTACCCAGTTGTCCTCTATTAAATGGCCGAAAGCTTTGCTCTCCTCCACCTTCTGGGTCCACCTCTCCAGAGAAAGATCAAGGACCCGAGTCTGTTGCCTGGGCAACACCGCCATTAAGTAGACTGTCTTAATAGCACTCGCTAATACGCTGCTTTGGAAGGGATGGCTTTGATATAAAAATAATTCAACAGAGGGAGTAATTACCACTGGCAGAGTGTGTATGGGGGGAGTGTACTTGTGTATTTTAAATGGAATATATCTGGAGCAGAACATGACCTCTCTTGGAAGGAGTAAAGACAAACAAAAAAAACTGATGAGAAGTATACAAATGGTTGATTACAGCCGTTTCTAGAAAGTTACCATTTGGGAGATATAAAGATATATCATTGTTTTGACACTAATGATATGTGTGGATGCAGAAAAATGCATGTCACCTGTCTTGATAATGACATGGGTTGTACTGGCAGCCACCTCTTTACTTAAACTTCCATCCATCTTCCTTGCAAATTTCTTTACCATGGCCTACACAGAAAGAGAAAGGTCGACAATCAACGCAAAAAAATACAACACATACTCCGATAAGAACAATGTAGCCTTTACGTTGTGTGAATGTTTTATGATAAACGAAAACAGGAAAATGGTCTTTTTAAAGTGACTTAAATTAAGTTTTACTTCTGGAGACACAAGGTTTTCTTCTGACAACAACATACTTTCTTACTATAAAAGTATTAATGATTTGCTCTTTGGTGCATTATCACCCGTGTTGGGCACGTACCTTTAAAAAAGTAATTAGTTACAGTTACTAGTTACTTCTCACAAATAGTAACTGAGTTAGTA
>JBBJLR010136997.1:0-16756 GCA_037577145.1 Brachypetersius gabonensis | reverse complement strand
CACACAGACACACACAGACACACACAGACACACACAGACACACACAGACACACACAGACACACACAGACACACACTTCTTCAGGACAACAGTAACAGCAAATCCTTTGCAGCATTTCCCAATTTTACACTTAAAAGGACATCAAATGTAAACAGATTCCAAAAATTAATCGTACTAATGAAATAATTCAGTGTTTCATTGCCTGTGAAGCTCGTCATTTCACAATGAAAATACACAACTGTGGGGGAAGAAAAAAACGTGTGAAAGGTACCACAGCGACAAGGAAAAAAAATGAATGAAAGAATTATTACGACAAGGAACGATCAAATGTGCTGCGACACAGTTTACACTTTCAACATGGACATGGGTTTAGAAAACCAGACTAGGGGGCTTTAATCAAACCTCTTATTCCGCTGCGGTCAAAGCCATTTATGCAGCCTTTATATAGCCTAGATTTACGACATCCACAGGAAATAACTTTGGTTGCTGTGACGATGACGTCTTTGAACTTCTCTCGACGTAGAACCACCGTTTAGTTCCAGTTCAAGGGTCCTTTGTGATCTGCAACTGTGTACAGGTACATTGTGAGAAACATACAGTCAACAGAGTGCAGGTTAGAACCAACAGTAGACAACAGACAAACAAGGAAACACAACCAAAAAGAAATCAACACAATTTAATTTTTGTGATGTTTCGTCCACAAAGGAGAAAACCATAGTGTTTTAAAACCATAGGAGAAAACCAACCATGGGCTTGAAACTATGGAGAATAAAGCTGGTGAATCTCTTTATGTGAGAGTGATTTTGTACAAAGAACTTCATGAACATGTTTTGTAGCCCATAGACCTATTATAATTTTTTTTAAAAGTGAGTTTTGCATAAAATGCCCCCTTTATGTTTGAATTTGCATGTTAACAGTCCATGTGTATTCTGACGAATTCAGAGCTCAGGATTCTGATGGCCTGGGGGAAGAAGCTCCTGTTAAACCTGGTTGTTCTGCAGTGCACTCTGCGGGGACGTCTTCCAGAGGACAGAGGTGTAAACAGTCCGTGTGCTGGGTGTGTGGGTTCTGCACTGGCAGCGTGAGTAGTGTATATCTCACCTCTCTTTGGAGAGTATTAGATGTGGAAAATGTGTTTTCACTTCAATTTTGTGAAACATTACTTTGTCGAATCAGGAAAAATATTTCAGTAATAGAGACGGTTCTGAAACTCGTGCCTTTTTTAGTCCTCGAATATTTCCGATCGCACATTAAGCGGACTAATGGTGCAAGAACCTCTCTGCAGCAAAACCAGCATTTCTGACCGTGTACATTAATGAGTTTTCAACCATATTTTCTTGTAATCTGTGTCTGCTTGTAAACATACAAACACGAGAATGAGGAGAAGAGGGGAAAAAATGCCATTCGTTGCACAGGACCAAAGAATGTCTCTCTTTTTCTGTTCTCTCTATCCTCAGATAAAAGGATTCCAAATGATTACAGCAGTAAATTATTTTCTAATCTCTCTCAAACGACATGGAGATGTAACATTTGCCAATTTCGCCTGCAGCCAAATCCTCAAATCCACAAATCCAGTCAGGGGCGGCCCTCTCTCTCCAACTGTTTCATCTCATCTTACATGGAGCTTTTCCTATTTAAAAAATCCTCCAGTCGCTTTTACAGTCTCTGAGAAACGGGCATCCTGGAAATAAAGGGGCTGATAAAGCAGCAGTCCAGTCAGACGGGCCTTAAGAGTCCTGGAAGTAACCTGTTCCCTTGGGGAAATGAGGCCACTGGGTTTTTTTCCAGCTTCTTTCCTTCCAGTTCTGGAGTTTTGATGCTTTTGAAAGGGACACTGAACCTTGAAGAGTTTGATTTATTTATATAGACAGATACATACTGTGGCACTTTCACCGGGTGAGGGCACAGAGTGTCAGGGATTAGTGAAACAGAGACTTCATTTACAAGCTTGTGGTGGTGTAGAAGCGTAAGGGGGCGTGAAGGGGGTTGTGCTGGAGTTCTAGTGGCTCGGAGTGGGCAGTGCAGTGGGTCACCTGTGGATCCTCTGGACTCGAGTCTGTGGGTCCCACACTACCACCGCACACTGCTGCACACAGGCCCTTTTACACCCGCCGCTCTCCTCAGTGACTGTGATCATGAGTTCCCTGTGAGCTGTGGCTCGTCTCCTCACCCTCCCTAGAGCAGTGTGACCGTTGTCCATGGTGCTGAGACAGTCTGGTGAGCATGTGGTACAGTAACCCCTCAGTTTTATGCGGATCAGCATTCGCAGATTCAGTCTAACGCAGATATTTTTCTGAGAACCGAACTGTATTACCGCCACCAGTCCAGCGGTTGTCAACCACCATTAAAAAAAAGAAGCCGCCTGCTGCAGCATGTAGCATGACTGCTCCGTGTCTTGTCCTCGTATTTTACTGTTTTAACCCCCCCCACCCCCCATTTTCAACAGTTATCTCAGTTTATTTAGTATTAAAAGCTGTGCCCTGTCTAACCATGTAGGTAGAGAGAGTTATTTCAACGTTTCTTTTTGTGCGAGTCTTTGCATGCTGTTAATGCTAACCGTTAACGCTAATGTTTTTTTTAAGCATAACGTTTTCTGATTATTTATTTACCGTTACATTTTAAAATGAAATTAAAGTGTTCTGGGAGCAGATTTCCCACACACACACACAATCATACATCTACACACCTTCACACACACACACACACACACACACCTCAGACCTCCTTTAAAGAGTGATCTAATTGTAACCCAATCAGTGTATCACTGGGTATGTTCACACATGGTTTTTTTAATGGAGTCGAGTGAAATCCGAAAATGAACTGATCACTTACAATGTATGTATGATTCAAGAGCGTATTTAAACTTACACAGTGGATCATACAACTGGATTTATCAGTGTTCTCTGTAGACAGTGAATAAATGTATAGATGTAGAGTAAGCTTTACCTCTCTGCTGCTATTTAAAGTGTCCTTCAGCTCTCTGGACAGAGCAGCAGACCCTCGAAAGACCTCCGCATGGCAGGAGATCAGCACCCTGGGCAGCGCCATCTGTCGCCATGATGACTAAGGAGAGCCCTAAAGAGTGAGGAGTGGGGGTGCAGTGCCCATTGCCCTTAACAAACATCAAAGATGAGGTGTGTGTGTGTGTGTGTGTGTGTGTGTGTGTGTGTGTGTGTGTGTGTGTGTGTGTGTTGGGGTTTGTGAATCTAATGAATCCTCTCAACCTCAGTATATGGTCTCAGTCGCATCAAAAGCTCAAAGTCTTGATAAATAAAATAAAATGACCCGGATGGGGAAGTCTCTGATATCAAATCAGTTCAATTTTCCATTCCATGTAACAGCACATTCAAAAATCCACCTCAAAATCAGTAAAGCAGGGGTGGCTCATATATAGATAGCCACTGAGAATATATTATCTTAATGAAATGGCCCTACAGTGACAGCCGCCATGTTTACTCGATGAGTTACAACCTCGCTCTGTACGTTTGTGAGATTTGAGGGGGTGGGGTCTATTTGACTTGAGTCTCCTCTTTTTAGTCTGATTTCTCCCACTAGCTAGGACAACCCCCATTTCACAACACAGGTATTAGTGGATAAAGGCTGTGAAGCTCATGTGAAGCCCATCAGTGCATCTCTTTAAAATAACATATCACTGAAACACATCAACACCAGCCACCAATTCAGTTTCATCGTCCAACACTTGCTAGCATCACGCTAGGTGATGAGGGAGAGGGAGGGTCAGCCTACCCATTCACTGAAATCGAAGTCGATTGACAAGTAAAATTATGAAGCATTCCTTATTCTTAACCCCCCTGACTGGCTCTTTGTTTAACACATTCTGAATTGTTCTCTAATGAACTCACCAGGGATTTAATTTGTGATTTTCCAATGATGGGGGAGATCTGCACCACTTGGGAGCCCATGATTTCCATTCATGTAGGATTGTAGCCACTGGACCACTGTAACTCTCAACTGGCTGGAATTCCACTGAAGGACACAAAAACATTCAGGATGCAGCTGTTGGTCTTCAATGTTTCTAAATTCTCTCACACCACACCTTTACTCAGGAACCTTCACTGGCTCCCTGTGTTCACTCGCATTAAGTTCAAGACCTTTAAAACCATCAAGTTCAAGACTCGCCTTCAAGGCCAAGAATGGACTTTCACCACCTCCTCACTTATCAGCACTAATCAAGCAGCGTCACTTCTCATCCTCTCCGAGCTTCAAGCACCGCTCTTCTTGAAGCATCGGTGCTCAAAAGAAGAGGAAGAGTTTCCTAAAGACTTTTTTCAGTCTTGGCCCCCCAGTGGTGGAATAAACTCCCTTTTCTGATCAGATCTGCAGAGCCCCTCTCTGTCTTCAAGCATCTAAAGACCAACCTGTTCAAGGAGCACCTTGGTGACTAACCAGTTCTCTTACTTAACATTTATTCTCATTTATTATCTCTACATACTCTATCTATCTATCCATCTGTCCGTCTGTCCGTCTGTCCGTCTGTCCGTCTGTCTATCCGTCCATCCGTCCATCCGTCCATCCGTCCATCCGTCCATCCGTCCATCCCCTCTTAACTGTTTTTCCTTTCTTGTGTATGAGCCTCTGACTTCTTTCTTTCTGACAGTGTTTGTTAATGTGTGAAACTTAGCCTGCAGTAACTAGATAAAAAGCAGAGGGTGATTTTAGTCTATCTTTACAGGTTTGAAGAACAGATTTGAACAACTTGGTTAAGAGCGTCTGCTAACTGCCATAGACGTATTCCCTTCTTCCTTATGAGCCTCACTGCTCATCTTCCCCTTAACCTGATGGGTCGGCACAGAAACAAAAACACTCATGACGTAAGATACTTAAGGGTTTAGAGTTGATTTGGAGCTCCTACGTCACAGTACAGAAGAAAACTGCGTCATGATTTCCTTCTTCTATAAATTGCCTTTTCACAGAGAACATTGACAGTAATGACCAGAAATAGTGCTCCCATTCTGCAGAGCAAAGCTGCATGACCTCCCAACAACACTAAAAGAATTACCTACAGACACATTAAAAGATTCTACAAATGTGCCGGTTTATCAAAACTTGACATATTTAGGTGGGCAGGTACAAAAGCACTGGCCAAGTCCAAGATTAAAACTGCATGAAGCAATATGGGGCAAAAATGTGTTATTTTACTATATTCTTTATATTTTCTGCCAGTTCGGTGACAGGTGGCTCCTCTTTTGCCTGACTGCACTGTCGATCTAAGATGGCTGCACACATTTCTTCCAAATATGTGCAAAGGCCAGCCTTTATAAACCACAGACCATGCAGCCCAGCTGAGCACTTCACTGCACACAGGGGAGAGCCATGCAAATGCCTGCCAGGCCAATACCTCACAGAAAACAGTCTCCCGTCTCTCCCCTCCAATTAGAGAGCAGATGCTTGTGTCCTCGGCACTATGTGGCACATGGGCAAGCTCTCCTGAATTCTTAATGGTTCTGTTGGTTCCTCCTGGGATTTTTGCAGATACCAACATCAGAATCAGAGATCTTCACTGAACCTGGGGGAAACTGCTTATGCGACCGCACAAACACACTGAACAGTATAAAATACAAAGTCAAAATGAAACTCTACAATAAACAATTTACTATATCCACAAAATGCTGTGGTCACTAAAAGAGGCTGATATAAATACTACAGATAAATAAATTAATTGTTTACTAATGAAAACAAATAGTGGAGTTGTTCTCTATATGGGTGTGTGACAGGGGGAAGAGTTATAGGCTGCGTCCGAAATCGCATACTACTCGAGTAGGTACTACATTTGAGTTGGAACGTACTGCTCTACTGTTAAAACAGTACGTTCTATACAGAATGAATGAGGGCAGTCTGAATGGAATTTGTGGTTGGAATTAACCACAATGAAGGTGTAATTTAAGGTTTTCCTAAAGGTACTTACACTGGAAAATAGCCACGTCTCCGTTTTCCGCTATTTTCCGAATATGCCGCCGCCTCTGCCGCTGCCTTATGGTATAGTGCAGTGTCCAGCGAATGTCTACTACAGAATTCGGCTGGAAACAGGAGGTCATCCGGGAACTTCTCGCCTACTGTTTTTCAAATACTATGAATTCGGACTCACTACTCGCCTCACACACTGTTTTCGCACTATATAGTAGGGAAGTATGCGATTTCGGACGCAGCTCTTGAGTCTGATGGGTGGGTGGTTGACAGGGGGAGGAGTTATAGAGTCTGATGGGTGTGTGCGCAACAGGGGGGAGGAGTTATAGAGTCTGATGCCTGTGTGAGACAGGGAGGAGTTATAGAGTCTGATGGGTGTGTGATGGGGGAGGAGTTATAGAGTCTGATGGGTGGGTGTGTGTGACAAGGGGGAGGGGTTATAGAGTCTGATGGGTGTGTGTGCGACAGGGGGAGGAGTTATAGAGTCTGATGGGTGGGTGGGTGACAGGAGGAGGAGTTATAGAGTCTGATGGGTATGTGTGTGACAGGGAGAGGAGTTATAGTGTCTGATAGGTGTATGACAGTGGGAGGAGTTATAGAGTCTGATAGGTGTATGACAGGGGGAGGAGTTATAGAGTCTGTGGGGTGGGTGGGTGACAGGGAGAGGAGTTATAGAGTCTGATGGGTGGGTGGGTGACAGGGAGAGGAGTTATAGAGTCTGATGGGTGGGTGGGTGACAGGGAGAGGAGTTATAGAGTCTGATGGGTGGGTGGGTGACTGGGGGAGGAGTTAGAGTCTGATGGGTGTGTGACAGGGGAGGAGTTATAGAGTCTGATGGGTGGGTGTGTGACTGGGGGAGGAGTTATAGAGTCTGATGGGGATGAAGGATTTTCTGTGGTATTCAGTGGAGCACTTTATGCTGGTGAGATAATGACTAAATGTGCTAATGAGAGTTCTAATGAGAGTCTGTATTAATCAACTCTTCTGGTTAGAGTTTTATGCCAAATAAAATGATTTGGACAGATAACTTCGTTAAGTCAGAATATCCACCAGTGTAACAGTTTGTAGGGCGTGCAAAACTCATTTAATGAGTAGAGCAGTGAGACTTAAAATCTCTGGAACGGAGTCTGTCTTGTCACTTCGCCATGTTCAGTTAAACTCCTCAAAGAGCTCACTTTATTTAACTACAGCCTTGTCAGTACATACACGCACGCACGCATGCACACACGCACGCACACAATGCTGAAAACATTTTCATAATATCTTGCAAAAAACATGTGCAGACAATCGAATTACCACAAAATTGCCAAGACATGCAAAAGCATGTCAAGCAATTACATTTGCGAGAAATTCAATAAAAAAAATAAAAAAAACTGTGCCCAAATTGTGTTTGCTTTATATGTGTCAGCCAGTATACATGTACATTTTGAGGGAAAAAAAATTATAGATGATGAATATATAACTTATGGCATGTTGTTAAATAAAGCACAACCATCTTCAAGCAAATATTAACTTAAACCTGACACCAAATACTCAAATTCACACATTACATGGAAATACTACAGCCAACCAATCCCTGCTATGGATAAAAACAAGCTGGTGTGTCCAACTAAAACTGGCCAAAGAAATGACTCAAGTTGTTGAGGGCAAAGTCACAAGTCTTTCTTTGCGCGACTTAAGCATGACTGAAGTCCGAATCTCTGCATTTTGGACCAGTGGCCTAGTGGTTAAGGCATTCGCCCTGTGATCAGAAAGTCCAGGTTCGATTCCCAAGACCACAATAATGGATTTCTGTATGTAAGCCAAAGACAAGCAGACATCACAAAAGCTCTCAGTATTCAGAGAGGAAATATATTTGATGATTTTGAGGTTCTGGCAACATTTCAAAGTGAGAGTTATGCCAGATCTGAAAGTTGAAAAGCCTTGACCTGTGAACTAAGGTTAGGGTGAGTTTTTTGGCAGAAGTCAGTCAGTAAACCTGTCATACAGATTGAGCTTAATGTGGAATATTTAGCTGTACAGCAACTTACTGATTCCCTTCCTTTCGGGGTGATGGGGTGATGGGGTGATGGGGTGAACCCCCCCATCCCCCTACCCTTTCAGATCTGGCATAACTCATTTTGAAATGTTGCCAGACCCTCAAAAAAACAACAAATACATTTCCTCTCTGAATACTGAGCTTTTGTGATGTCTGCTTGACTTGGGCTCATTATTGAGATTGTCGTGTTTATTTGCAATGTAAAAATGACTGAATCCAGAATATGGTCAATTTCATGATGACTGAGACCTGCATGACCCTTCCTAGTCAAATACATTTTTCTGGATAAGTAAAGTTGTTTTGTGGGCTTACTCTCCTCCCTCAGAACATTTGTGGGCAGAGCCTATCCTGAAAGTCCCAGCAGGTTCGGCGACTTCTGTTTGTTTCGTAGATCTAAAATAAAAGAATTTAGTTTATCCAGAGGGAATTTTTTTTGTCATGAGAATGCTTTAAAGGCGATGAGACTTTCACTGTGTGGCTTTGATGGTCCATCAAGGAGGCGTGCATGGGGTGAGAGGGGTTCTCCATGATACTGAGAAGCTTTTTCAGCGTTCTCTTCTCATTCACCTCCGTCAGGGTCTCCAGTCCGATACCCAGGGCAGAACCAGGGCTGAACCAGGGCAGAACCAGGGAAGAACCAGGGCAGAACCAGGGAAGAACCAGGGAAGAACCAGGGCAGAACCAGGGCAGAACCAGGGCAGAACCAGGGAAGAACCAGGGCAGAACCAGGGCAGAACCAGGGCAGAACCAGGGCAGAACCAGGGCAGAACCAGCCTTTTAATCAGCTTGTTTAGCCTGTTGGCATCAGCTGCCTTTACCCCACTGCCCCAGCACACAGGTGCAGAAAATACCACACTCTCTAGCACACATTCTACCACAGTATCAGTTCATATGATGACATTAAACAATTTCCTCCAGGATCAGTAAAGCTTTCAGACTCTGATTCTTATTAAACCCCAGTATTAATTATTATAATTACACGTTTTTTAAATTACAACTCTTTGGCGTTACACAGGAACACTAAACAAAGCTTTGTTTGGCCATAGGACAATTTTCATTTGTTCCACCTCCAGCACTGATTCGTACCACTCGCATTATAAGGGTTAATTAATGCCACAGGTGTTTTGTGAACACACCTTTAGCTCCGAATGCAAGCGGATTTCTGAAGCCATCTGACCTGCTCGTCTGTCATTAACACAAATTGAATTAGTGCAGAGCATTTATCTATGGCTGGGAGGGCCCGAGTCGGTCTGATCAAAAGGCTGGTGCTCCATTTGGCCCATAATGCCTCATCTCACAATGTCAAATCAAATAAGCTGTTTGATAAGAGCAGCGGAGGTTTTAATTACTGTAATGATCTCATCTTGCGCATCCAGCAGCACGGCCGTATCCAAAAGCAGATTAAAACCGGCTGAAGCCTCCTCACCCAGAAGGACCCGCTTTGCAACACGCATTCATGAAAATGAGTTAATGCACACGTGAAATGTTTCAGCAAGCTGAGCATGAAAGAGCTGGCGTTTTACATTCCAATAAAGACAAGACTTTAAATATAAGGTGCTAAAAGGAGTTTGAGACTGATGACATAGTAGAATAGCTTTTGTTTCTTAATCATGAATCCAGGAGCTCATTATGGTTTCATGCCTTCCTTGGTTTAACACACCTGGACCAGCTCATTAATTTTTTATAGAAGACATAATTCCTGTAACTTCATGAGCTGGATCAGCAAGGGCTTCTTAACCAAACTAATGGAAAACAACTATAGCATGAAAGTGAATCTGCAAGTGACTAAAATCGTGAAATGGAAACAAAATATGTATTTTTGTACAATATAAAATATGTCTAAGAAGAATCGGAAGTCAGTAAATCACGAAATGACGAGCCTAAGTTGACTCGTGAGTCAGTAAGGATTAAGGTTGCCTTACAAATCAAGTGCAGAATTAGTAAATGGCAAGTCAGAGTAGACTCACAAGCCAGAAAAAAGCAGGTTGAGGTCACAAGTCAGTCAATGATGAGTCTGAGTCAGTAAATGACAAGACCGACTCAACTTAAGAGATCTACAGCGAGTCCAGATCAACAGCAAGTCTGAGTTGCCTCGCAAGCCCGTAGATAGCAGGTCCAGGTCAAGGTCGAGTCTTAAGTAAACAGTAAACTGTGAATGCAGATGAAGTCGCAAGTCACTTAACGGCGAGTCTAAGGTGAGTCAGTTAATGGCAGATAGAGGTCAGTAAATGCAGAGTCAAAGTCAGCTCTTAAGTCAATTAACATGTGACGAATCCCTACCTCAGAAAAACAAAATGTTCATTTATGAACCTCCTGACAAAAAGTTCCATATTCACCACTTCTGTAAGAACGATCAATTAGAGGAATAAATAAAGACGGTGTTTGGGGTCGCAGAAGGGAGCAGCTTGTGCAGAACGTATAAAAGCTCATCTAAAATTTGCTTTGTCAAAACACACAGCAGGGGTTAGAACACAGGAAGGCAGAGAAATGACAGATAACAGAACTACAAACAGAACTACAAATCTTAGTGCAGAATAGCAGATGAGCTTACAAAAGTTTACAAACTACAGCAAAATATAAAGTTTGTAGTAAATATAGATTTTTCCGCAATTATTTGGATTTCTACACAAGTGGATTTCTTATTTGGATTTCTACACAAATCATATGATAAATTATGATAAACACACTTTTACACACTCCTACACTCCTGACAGGAGTAGGTGGTGGCACACCAAAACAAAATGTATTGAAAGCAATGCAAAAGTAAAACAAAAAAGTAATGCAAAAGGAATCCAATTCATTTTAATGTCAGTCCTTGAAAAAGTTTATTATTTTTTTGTCTCACTTAATGCGTCTGGAACTGTGGCATGTACCCATGCAACGTATATATATCAAAACATTCAGCAGCGCAAGGTGTGCGATTACTTTTGTTGCCGTTCTGAATTAGTATTTGACACCACACTGTATACCATAGCAACCACCTAGAAACCCCTAGCAATCACCTCCTACATCATAGCAACTGCCCAGAAACTACTTAGCACCTAGCAACCACCTAATATCTCCCTAGCAACCACCTCCTACACCAACTCATGTTGCCCAGGAACACCAGCAAAACACATCTCAAATTTTGAGATTTTCTCTGTAGTTTTTAATGTTTTATGCATATCAGCCAGAGCTAGAAAGAAGAGTCTGGAGTTCTACTGGAGTTTCCATGGCAGTAAATAAAAGTTCATTTCCAAAAAGGGAAGAGTGCAAAGAATACAATGATTGCTATGGATGACCAACATAACATCAATTCCACATAGCAAAGCAGAATTGAATCCAGACATGTTTACCCCTTAGTTTTAGACATGGAGTTCAATATACAGCAGTAAAGGAATGCAACTTACCTTTAACTTTGGTAGAGATTCTCAGAAGCTTGTTCTCCTCTTTCAGAGGTCTTGCTCTGTCCTCTGTGGCACTTGTGTCCATGGTCTGTTGAACCTTCTTTCACAGAAACAACATTATGGCATCCTGCTGGCATCTCCAGCCCTCCTGGAGATTCTACTGGCAGAGCTTACTCCTGATGTCCCTGAACCTAATGAGGCCTAAGCTTCCCTTAACAGGAGAGGGAGTGTTCAGTGTTACTCTTACTTGACCATTTAAAAATCATCTCTGTACTTAAAATGCTTTCAGATACACAAGTCCAGTCCCAGCAGAAGACCTTGATTAGATGAATCAGGAGTGTTACATCAAGGTTCTTCTTCTGTCACTGAGTCTCTGAGAAGTTTTATCGCCACCTAGAGGAAGTAATCTCAGTAATCTGTTTCTGACCATTATGTACTATTCTAGCTTCTATTAGCTCTACATGACTTACTCTACTGCACCCACTCATAGCTGCCAGTTTTCCTGCCAAATTGGACTTAAATAGTCACAGGATGATTTTGGTTGGGCTTCTTTCAAATTTTGACGATAGTGGCCAGAATGGTTTGAGTGCACAGTGTGGAAAATCAAAAGGAAAGGAAAAGAAACAGACCCCTTCATCGCACTCCATTGGTTTGTGTCCCCAGTACATCATTTCACAAAACATACATTCATACGCTCACTGTGTACATACATATTTATCTAAGTTTACGCACACATACATATATATAACTATAGATATACATTTTTACAATACACATGCACATATTTTTATTTTATTCTTTGTATAGTGTTCATTTGTATTTTTATTCTATTTTATTCTATTCTATTGTTTTTCATTTGTGCTGCTCTTTGTTTCTGTCCACTTTCTGCTATGACAATACAAATTCTCCGCGTGTGGGACTAATAAAGATTTAACTTATCTTAAAAGAGTGAAAGAGTTTAACCTTTCATGAATCTGTTGATATTTTATGTATGTATTTATTCACAAATTTGCTTCTTTTATATACATTTCTTAACTATTTCATACTACACCTTAGTTTTAGTGAAGCAGATTTATTGTCATTTTAACCTTATACACAGTAAACAGTTAGGCCTCGTCCACACGGACGTTCGAAATGAACGCGCTCTGAACTCCAGAGGCGTTTTTGTGGCGTTTGGTAGCGACGCTTGATCGACGTCAGCAAGGCGTTCGACTGGCGTCTGACGCCGTTTAACGGCAGCCTGACGCCCAATCTGTAGTTTCGTGTATTATTATTATTTTGACGCCAAGAAAACGTTGCACGCAGCGTTTATTTGACACCATCCGAACGCGCAGCGGCCGAACGCCGGGGCCGAACGCCGTGTGGACGCTTTGATTCGCTTTAATGAGCAGAAAAACGGGCGGCGTTCAATAGGCGCTCACCTGCAGTCAGGAACACCAGAAAAACGCCTGGTTCAGACGTCCGTGTGAACGAGGCCTTAATTAAAACAACGTTCCTGCAGGTTTATGGTTCAACACAAAGACCAAAACCAGAAACACCACAAGACTGCATGGGATCAGGACAGGACATAAAACAGAGGAAAAAGAGTTCAAGAATGAGAGAGCAACAAAACACCAGGGCACAACAACATTTAGTGTGGTCAACGTTTTAATGACGTTTCCTTCATGGTCGCCTCCCACCATGAAGTTCCCGGGTTCAGTTCCTGGCAGTTCCTTCTATGTGTAGTTTGAATGTTCTCCCTGTATCTGAGTGGGTTTCCACCAGGTTCTCTAGATTTCTCCCACAGTCCAAAGACATTCCTCTCAGGTTGAAGCTAAATTGCCCCTCAGTGTGACTGTGGTTTTGCCCTGTGATGGATTGCATGTAAAGTCAGGTCCCGTTCGGTTACTGGTTCTCGTTGCTTCCTGCAGTCATAGAGATGCATGACAAAACTGTGTGTATGGGAGGAAATTACACATCATTATTATTCTCATTATTCTATTATTTTGCTCTGTTGCCAAGAGACTGCACTGTTGGCTTGGCCTTTATTACCCTGCGAAGTTCAGCATCCTACAGTTCCCACGTACATGTTCTTAGTAATTATGGTGAAAGGATGTGACAGGTTCAGCACATGTGACCTCAGTGTGAAACATTAATTAGACCTCTGCCCTTTTCCTCACTGTAACTGTCTCTGCGAGTGACAGAAACGTTGACACATCAATACCATCTCACTCCACTACACAGGCAGAGCAAAGCGAGAAAGCTGCAGAAAAAAATGCAAAAAGTATCTACATTTACTTTTAATGCATTTGGCCCAAACAGCATGTGTGTGTTACTCTGGATAAGAGCCATTTGTGTTTTGTGGGCCACAAGGAAATACGCCCCTCACACTAATTCTGATGCTCAGGAGACGTTTGTTCCACCCCTTTGGTACCAAAGCTGAGAAAAGTCTTGATGTAACTCTTCAAACTTTGAGATCTGAGAGATCTACTTTTACACTGATCTAAGACCAGCAGTCCCTACTTTTAAACTGATCCAAAACCAGAAGACCCTACTTTTACAATGATCTAAGACCAGCAGTCCCTACTTTCACACTGATCTAAGACCATCAGGTCCTACTTTTACACTGATCCAAGACAAGCAGGTCCTACTTTTATACTGATCCAAGATCAGCAGTCCCTACTTTTACACTGATCCAAGACCAGCAGGTCTTACTTTTACACTGATCCAAGACCAGCAGGTCCTACTTTTACCCTGATCCAAGACCAGCAGGTCTTACTTATACACTGATCTAAGACCAGCAGCTCCTACTTTTACAATGATCCTAAACTTGCAGCTCTTTTTATTTACACTAATCCAAGACTTGCAGCCCCTTTTTTGCACTGATCCAAGATCTGCAGCCCCACCTTTTACACTGATCCAAGATCTGCAGCCCCTTCTTTTACAATGATCCAAGTCCATTTGGTGAAATGTCATCATTTGTTCACACCATGAATGATGAAACAGTTGCATGAAGAATTGTTTGGTGGTGCTGTGATGGGACAGTGTGAGAGAAAATCTCAGAATGGAGAATTATCTGAATAAAAGTTAATTAATTAATTGATGATATAGAAAATCCCTAGTTGCAGAGTTATACAGGAATGCAGGTTATGACCAGCCAACAGCTGAGATGCAACATTAGGCAACTTCTGCACCACAGTGTCCGCCTGCTTGGCCCCACAGTCCGAATGAGAGAGAGTGGAGGAAGCTGTCTGAAACTTTTAGCCCCTGTCCAACGGACTCCATGCGTCGTAATGTCAAAAAAACCACATCAAGCAATTACCCATGCATTAGCCCCCGCGGCGCAGGAAGGGAGCGGCCTAACACGCCCTGCCGGACCTCCGCAAACGCCGCTGTTCCTCCTGAGCACAAGCTTTAATTCACTTCTAACAGGCGTCACATCCATTTAGAAAGCACTACATCAGCTCCCACCCTGCTCTCTCAGCACTCCCAGCCACGCACTCACTGAAGGCCATTTACACACGGTAACAGGCTGATAGGATTACCCCTAAAATAACTTTGTTTTAGAGGGAAAAAGTCACGCTTAACAAGGTCATCAGGAAATCAGAACATTGTTTGCACATTACAGCAGCAGGATGCACCATATAGCGATGTGTTATTATATTAATGATAAGAATAAACAGATAATAAAGTTATCCTGCTGTCAGTCCCTTATGTTCTCAGTATTAAACATTTGAGCACGAGGTGCAAACTGTAAATTATAGGGTAATTATTCAGGGTAAAATGGGGCTAAATATACAAACAGCCTAATTAAATTACATTAAATTCCCCACAGGTTCCAGCTATTAAGCTGGAAAAGGACAGAATATCTCTTAATTGGATCATTATTTAGAGTAACAACGATATGGGCAGAAACAAACTCACTTTAATTTTCTCTGTTTGCGCCAATTCACTCTAATTCCACACATCTAAACAGGAAAGTAATTTCGAAAAAATAAGAAAGTGGGTGGGATTAAATCATAAGTAACAATTTTATCACAAAAAAACATTTTTTTAATTGAAACGTATTATATTAACACTGTAAAGATTTTAGAATATGCCATTCACATCAATGGCCATAAGTTCCTCATACGGAAATTTAGCTGCATGTTTTAAATTCTCTGCTTTCATTAAAGTCACAGAAAAACAATGTACCTGTATCTTCAGGCAATAGCAGATTAGCGCCTCGCATTCACAGTAAAGTAATAAAGAGTGTTTCAGGCTGGAATGCTTTCCAAACTGTAGGATATCAGACCTTTAAGGAATCATTCTGGTTCATTTCCAGGCTTTCGTTTTAGCAGAATATATTTTGGTCTAGGTCTGTGAAAAAAGTGGGTGGGGCTACTTGATAGACCCAATTTCCATGTCCTGCAACATCATAACACCAAGCAATTTATGAGACATCACAGGCACAATAAACCCACCGCAGGGAGGAGGACGCTTCCTGGTGTGGCTTGTGAAGACTTTTAGAGAACAATTTAGAAGACAATTTCAGGAATTTAGGCAAACAACATAGACCCTCTCTGCCTGTCCATGCATATCATCAGACAATCAAACTAAAAGAAAGTTCTAGACTTTGTTTTTGGCTTTAGAAAACAAATACCAAATGTGTGACTGTTGAAGCCTCATCACATCTAGGCCAAGTTAAAAAAACGATGATAGAAAGCAACAGATCACATAATGCTAACAGTGGCATTTTGATGGCCTATATTAGTAACACAAAAATAATAAAATAATATAAAGCACCTATTAACTGCCAAATAAAGCAGATGTTGCTGACAGCTAATGAACAAAAACACAGCCAACTAAACCTCTACTCATCCCACAGCCAACTAAACCTCTACTTATCCCACAGCCAACTAAACCTCTACTTATCCCACAGCTAACTAAACCTCGACTCATCCCACAGCCAACTAAACCTCTACTCATCCCACAGCCAACTAAACCTCTACTCATCCCACAGCCAACTAAACCTCTACTTATCCCACAGCTAACTAAACCTCGACTCATCCCACAGCCAACTAAACCTCTACTTATCCCACAGCTAACTAAACCTCGACTCATCCCACAGCTAACTAAACCTCTACTCATCCCACAGCCAACTAAACCTTGACTCATTCCACAGCCAACTAAACCTCTACTCATCCCACAGCTAACTAAACCTCTACTCATCCCACAGGCAACTAAACCTCGACTCATCCCACAGCCAACTAAATCTCGTCTCATCCCACAGCCAACTAAACCTCTACTCATCCCACAGCCAACTAAACCTCTACTCATCCCACAGACAACTAAACCTCTGCTCATCCCACAGACAACTAAACTTCTACTCATCCCACAGCCAACTAAATCTCGTCTCATCCCACAGCCAACTAAACTTCTACTCATCC
>JBBJLR010136976.1:0-16757 GCA_037577145.1 Brachypetersius gabonensis | reverse complement strand
GCAAGGGATCTGACGTTGAGAAGTCCAAACTTTAGAGGTAGATTTCGATTACTTATTTGGCTGTTTTCTGGTTTTATCAGATTGTTTTGGGTGAAATTAAACGAATTTATTCTTTTTTCTCACTATTCGGGGAAGACACAGTTTCTATGTAGTATCCTGGAGATGCTGTCTGAAAGGACTGCTGCTCCAGCTCTGCTGGGGTGCAGGCCATCGGTGTGGTAGAGCCTAGGACGCTCCCAGAAAACAATCCAGTTATAAACCAGGGTAATCTTTGTTGTTGACACCAAGATTGTAACCATTCATTAAAAGCAAATATTCCTCGCTGAAAGGTGGGAAGTGGTCCAGATACGACGATTCTTGTTGTGGGTGATGTGCTGCGGACCTTCTCCACCAGGCTCCTGAAGTCCTTCCTCAGGATCTCCGTCTGCCTCAGCCTGGTGTCGTTCGTGTCAGCGTGAAGGATCACTGCTCCAATGTTCATCTTCAGGGCCGCAGGCACCTGTGCAGCGACATCAAGAACACGAGCACCAGGTAAACAGCAAGTATGCATCTTACATTTAGCCATGGTAGCACGGACGTGCCAGACTATGGAGTCTCCGATGATCAGCACGTCGTGTACCGTCTCGTGAAGAGGAGAGAAGCGGTTACGGGTCACGACCTCGAAGACGGGTGCGGGCGGAAGGGGGAGAGGTCCACGCCCGGGACCTTGTGGGCATCTTCGGCTGCTGCTGCATCCAGGCTTCGTGGTCTCCCGGCATTGAGGTGATGGAAACCAGGCCGGGCCGCAACCTTGGTGCGTTGGACCTGGACACAAGATTGAGGTTGTTGTAAAGTTTGTAAGAAGAAGCGCAGACAAACTTGTTATAGCTGGGCTAACCGGCTAGCAATGCTAATGGGATAGCCGGCTAGAAACGGTGTGCTGCAAAACAAAACTTAACGATATAACAGGCGTTTCGAGTGAATATATTATAAAATACTATAAAATACTTATCTGTTATATGTTCACTCTTTGTAAGAGGACGAAGAAGTTGAAAAAACTTTAGGAGAGACTACAGGCAAGCTCAGCTGTAAGGTGTGTAATCATACAGGTGTCATGACTTTAAACATTCACATTTAGACTGTGTGAAACGAAACGTGACTGAGCACTTACAAGGCTTACAATTTGAACAACTAGAGGGTTCCAAAAAATGCCTGATGACAATAGCCCAGTTCCTCATGAAAATAAACTCAAGAGGTGTTTATCAAATGAGTTTGCCAAAATGTTTGGCAGCGTCTCTGCACCTCTTTTTTCTGAACCCAGCTGAGATCATCTGTATATTTAAACTGAATTTCCACCATTGTATCAGTGGCCGAGATATAAACAAAGGTATTAGGATTGGGTTTGGTGTGAAATTGTTTATTGCAGAGAAATTCAGATTCAGATTCCTAGTGGTTATGATGTCTACAACACAGACACGGCACCATCCAAACACGTGTCTTCTAAGTGTTTCTGATGGTAAACACTCTAGAAGCATTTAGTCTTATTTACCTTCTCCCCCAATCATAAACTACAGAAGGCTGTCTATGTGATGAAGATGTGTGCCGCTAATATGTTTAGTTAGCTGTTGTTGTTGTTATTCTGACGCATGTGGACTTTTCACGTGACAATAAGGATGTGTGCATGTGAGTCTTTTCCGGATGAAGGTTATTTCACACTAGAGTTAAACGTGACCATCATCAAGGTAGAAGTGTGGATCCGAGCAGCTTTTCCTCTTTTAAGCATTTGTGTTTTTTTCCAGAACTCTCAAGCTGCCCCAGAATAGGAGAGACCTTCACTATGATTGTTAATGTTCTGGTTGCTCCTGCCTCACAGTTTCTTTCTCATTAGTTATTGCTCGTATTATTTGTTGTTCACAGTAAAAAGATAAAACAACAAATAGATAAAAGATAACAGTTAGATGGAAAATTACACATTTTTATTTGTTTCCTTTGTTTGTTCCCTGTTATTTGCTATAAATGAAAGAAATACTTATGTTTAATTCACAATATAGATTCACATTACAATTTGATAGAAAATGCCATGTTTCTGTTTGTTTCCTATAAAGGGCTTATTTTATGTAATGTGAGCTCAATAGCATATTTACATTCACAGGAATTCGGCTGAGGGCGTCAAAATTTATAGACAGAGCATTCCAAATATAGTCAATTTTCTTTTGGGAGTGCGTACACCAGGTAAGAATATAACAGATTTAATAGGGGGGGTAACAAAGTGAATTTCTAAACCTGTCTAAAGTGATCATGGGCCCTCCAGCATTGTCCAACAAGCCTGCTGTTAGTCCGTAATGATAGGTAAAAATCCCCCTAAGAAGACCTCAGTGCCCATGCAGATGTGTGCTGTGTTTGTAAAAAAACATTGTAACCCAAATGAGAAAAAAATCAGGGCAGGTTTGGAATGGACATACCCCTAGTTAGCACCACAAACCAGCAAGGTTTGTGAGTTTATAAAGGTTAAATAAAGGTGTATACGTTTTCCGCAGACATGATTTTTCATTAGAAGATCACATCTCGCCCAGTACAACTTTTCATCAGTCTGAGAGGGATTGTTAAATGGTTTAATTAGTCTGTTGTAGGAAAACTGGGGCTAAAATCTGGCATACAGGAGTTTTCATCCTTCCAAAACAAAGTTACTTTATTGTCATCGGCAGCTGTGAACACATACATAGTAATGAGATGCATCTCCATGGACAACGGCACAACATGTAGCAACATTTAACATTCAGCAGAGTGCTGACAAAGTATACATACAACACAATATATAGAAAATACAACAAAGCAACAGTAAAGTGTGAATGGGATGTAAACCTTCCAGAATGACTAGTGTTGCCCCATGAGTAAAATATTACAGCATTAAACAAAGTGCCAGGAATGACAGGAACAATACAGTACATAGACAATATTGCAACGCAACAGTTGTATAAATGGCATGTAGGTCCAAGACCATACAGTAAATACATCAATGTCACAGTAAAGAGAAAAAGGCTTCCCAACTCTGAACCAGCCCAGTCTGGTGGCCCTGAAGTAATTCAGGCCCAGTTCTCCTCCATGCTCATGAGCATGTGAAGGTGTGGAAAGTGGGGCAGGTATTTCTGGGTGAACCAGAAATGAGTCCCACATGCTGCCTCTCCGCCTCACCAAACTCAAGGACACCAAATCTTTCACCCAGGCTGCGAGGGCTGGTGTGTGTCAGTGCCCCAGACTCTGGCAGTTGCCATGCGATGCTAGCCGTGTTTGTTTACACCCGGAGAGAGAACAGCACATCATTCGTTCCGTAATGGGACAGTAGAAGAGAGTATGAGCCGCTGTTGCGTAAGGTACCCTTGGAGACCCTCTGTCTGTTACAGTTAAACAAACAGCTGCTGTACCGATACTGACATCACTGGAAGATACAGACGATTTGCAGGAAGGTCACGGACGAGAGTGAGCTGTAGAGTTCATCATTAACCTTTAGAACTTCTTTAGTGTACTAGTAAAATCTTGTTTCAACATATAAAACCGTATAAAACCAGTGTTTGTTCTCCTGTACCTCGCTGTTTGCTGCTCTTTCTCTCGGCGCGCTGCCATTCGGGCCGCTCTCTGGACCCCACTCCCCCTGCAGGATTTCCCCACCCACTTGAGGGCGGAGACTATCCTGAAAGTTTATCAGGGTTCTTGAGTTTTTTCCGTTTGTTTCCAATACCTAAAAACAAAGAAATGTTTTCATAATTGTTTTTAATGGTAATTAAAAACAATTAAAAACCCTAGCAACGGATATTATTATTACATGTAAATTATAATAACTTTGTTTCTATGTGACGTACAACACCAAACAAAGATTAGCATGACGTCCGAGACCTCGAGCATCAACACAAACCGGGGTAACACCAATGTAGGGAGCTGTTTGATCGTATGACGACAATCTACCATTTGTTGTGCTTCCGGCACAGATCCATCTGGTCTAAGGCTTAAAGTGTTACAGTGTTGTAGTGGACGATAGCACTTAGGGCAGATCCAGTGATGTTTTAAAGTTACAGCTGATCCTCACGAGGTAGTAAGTCTGTCTATCAGAGACACACTGGCACCATCCAGATCTTATGTTTGTGAGGAAGGGCCTTTGCTGGAATACGCAGCTTATAAAGAGTGCATTAGGGATTTACAGGCAGCGCTGAGTCAAATACAGTTGTGACGACTCCACGGCCATCAGAGCAGGATCGTATGACCTGTAGCTTTTGTATACAATAGGAACAGCAAGCCCGAGTGGTGAGTCGGAGAAGAAAACAGACTTGCGTCAGTGAATATGCCCACTCACACGTCTTATTGACTTCTGCACAGACACTGGTGAATAAGAGCCTTAAGTGAATAACATGGCTCTGTTGTTTTAGTCCCTTCCAAATATGCCAATATTACAGCAGTAACTTTTTACAGGTTTCAAAAGCCCACAGTTTCACATTCCCACGACAAGTTACGACACCTTTTAATTGTTAGAACATGAAGTGTGGAAAAAATCCCAGGTTACACTAGTCCCATATTAGTAAATAATTTGTCACATCCTGTGAAAAAGTATTAATTCATGCCAGAACATCTCTATCTCTATACCAGATATCCTTTATATTGCATGAAAAGGTTTGATTCCTGGCCGAGAGTTTGCATGTTCTCCCCAGGTTGGCACTGGATTCTCTGATTTTTTCTCACAGTCCAAAGACCTGCACATCAGATGGAGATGCTAAGCTGGTAATGTTCTGTAACCCATCCTCCTTTGTTGATTTTTCTGTTTCTTTGTTTTGATTGTTGGTGGCAAGGTTGAGGTTGCTGATTGGCCCGTTACTTCTGGTAAAATGGCTGGTGGCCAAATATATAGGTCAGCCCTATTAACTATACTGCCATTTATTTAGGGGTTGCGTTAGTTTTGTTAAAGCATATAATGCATTGTCTATTTGCATTGACCTTGCAACATGTTTTTCATTAGTATTAGCATACTTTCTCATTTTAACAGCTCATGATGTTGGGGCCTGATTTTGGGATCTAAAAATGTTCTTGTGTTCGAGTTATGTGTATCAATACAGTATGTTTTCACTTCACAGCTTTGTACCAGGATCCAGTAGCAAATGCTATTTGGGATTTGGCTCATTCACATCACAGCGACCACACGAAGTGAATTGCATAAAATCACCACACATTTCAGAATCTTCCATTTTCCTGTCAAACACTGAAATAGGGAGGGAGAAGCATGTTTTGGTTTATTATTTTGGCTTAATTTAAGAACATCTGCCAAGTTTATTTTGCTTAACCCACATTTTTGCAGTAAATTTGTAAACTTGAAATTAACTCATGAATATAACTTTAAAAAATGAGATGAACCCTCTCCCTGGAGATCTACCTTCTCACATGTTTTACATTCAACTTGAAAGTACTACACTCCCCACCAGCTAATCAAGGGCCCTTGAAGGCAATAACAATATCTGAAGTATGTTTGGAACTAAAGTCTGCAAGAAAGCAGACCTGGAGTCTTTAAAAAAACAGGGGTTTTGACCACTGGTTTAGTGGTTTATGAAACACTAGCTGGATAAGCCAATTGTTCAGTAGGTTTGTTTTTTGAATTTTCACCATTTTGTGGAGCAAACAAGGGTGAAGCTGCTGCATGAAACTAATAAATTTCAAGATCCAATGCACAAAACGAACATGTCTCTACAAATCCTGTGTTCCTGAAACTGGAAATTCCACCCTGAGTGGGCGACGGCACATCTATGGCAGAATGAGTATTAGTCATTTTTCCAGTTTTATGTATCTGTACTATTAGGAGACATGCTGGGACTGAGTTCCAGACAGTGGTTCTGGTGCTAATTTCAGCCTTTTGGCAACAGACTTGCAATTATGATGTGTGACATGAAGCTCAATATTTGTGGTATTAAATTCAACATCTACTGGAGGCGGTTCCCAAGGATCAATGAATGTCTGTTCATTTTAACATGATTGCCTTATGTAATGTTTTTATTAACTCATCCGTATCCGGAATGCAATCAGACGGTGGAAAAACACAGAGAATTAAGGGATCATCTCCTTGACCTTTGAAGTCTAAATCCTCTAAACTGGGGAAGGTCTATTTTGAGTGGCATGGAGAATCTCTTACATTAACTTTCCATTTAGTTCCCCCCTTTTGGACGACAGTCACATTGTGATTCATCTCCTGATTTACCTGGGACAGGACAAAAGAGTGATTGTTATCAGGTCCCTTCCAAAACTTTCCATGGAAACACCAAGAGGACTTCATCTGTTCCAGTATGCAGCAATTAGCAAGCTGCTGTTTCCTCAGACTAAATGTCTTCGCTAATGTCCAGGGGCCCGTTCTTCGTACATCGCTTGATACATCCGAGATGAACTGACACATCTAAGATGAGATCATCCTGCTAATTACGATTTGGCTAATTTGGTTCTTCCTGCTGTTGATGATTAGTATAGCTGGACTGAGTCTAGGATTAGTGCGCGTTCGTGCGCTGGTTTAAAAGGCGAAATGCATTGACCGTCGAAATACTGATCACAACCCCTTCGATTGGTGAGGAAATGGCAAAAGAGCGAACTAAATTATTTTCTCAAGCGGAGCAAGAGCTTTTATTAGAGGGTTATGGAGAATTTCAAACTAATAAAGATACCGGGAAACACAGCAAATGCTGCAAAAGCAAGGAGATAGGGCTGGGCAGGCAAAAAAGTAGCAAACAAATCAAATCATTTTTGTATTAATTGCTCTTTTTGTCATCTTCAATATATATCTATATATGTATGTGATACTGTATATATCTAATTTATATATTTTATATATATGCGGTGAGTTGAACATTTCACATGGGGGTTTACCAAAGAAATATAAATGTAACCCTCACGAGAAAAGCGGTATCTCTCAAGAAGTATAGTGTCATGCTGCGCCAAAGGATCCTGTCTATCACGCAAAACACGAGGAATTTGAAAATTACCTCCACATATATAACTGCAGTTGGGGAATAGTATGCAACATATTATTAGACACACACGGCGATTAACACACGAATGATGACCACATACACACACACACACGTGTACATATACTGTATGAATGTTAAAATACATCCATCCATATTTATATGCAAGATACTTTTCTTTTCCCACGTGAGTCAGTCCGCGTCAGTCGTGCTCTTTAACCAATCAGATCTGATCTCATCATTTTAACCAATCACAACCCACCAGGAGCGCAGCCTAAATCCTGTTTACATTAAATAAACCTGCTCCCGAGCAGGTTTAAACTTACGGACCTGTTGCTATGACAGCAAGCTCGAGATATGCATCGAAGAACGAAACAGTCCAAGATCAGAACAAATCCACAACAATCAAATCCAGCTTACTGAGTTAGCGACGTAGGAAGAACAGGCCCCAGGTCAGGAAGTTGCTAGTATATAAATAAACACCTTTCTATGCTTGTCTCCACATTGGACCCTGGTATTCATGAGAAGTACTGCTTATTGTACAAAACACAGCACCACAGTTCTTGAACAAAGGCTGTAGCCCATAATTATAAAGCTCGGTCAAATAAACCGCAATAAAAACCATAAACAATGTATTACAATTAGATATGAATAACACTAATTTTTGATGTTTTTTGGTCAAGTTTTGCGCTGATTCAGAAAATCACATCAGTTTTTTCAGTGGTTCCAGAAGTAAACTAAATTCTCTGTATATTTTTCATCATTATAAGGTTGTTATAATACTACTATTATTTTCATAATAGTTAATGTGTGAGAGCTGGCAACCCTGTTATCTACATATACAACAAACAAACCACATATTAATATGCTATAAGTAGAATAAAAGCCGTCAGCCGAGCCACAGAGTTATATTTTTTCTAAAAATTTATGTTTCTAATTAAACCCTTGTAGCTACATGAAACTAAAAGTCACCACCGAAATCAGCGCCAGGATTATATAAGAAACATTACAAAATGTTATGAAACAAATTTTTGTTGCCTGGTATAATTAGAGCCCCAACAACACCAACAACAATCACAAACAGAGCATAGCTCAAAGTGTGAACAAAATGAAATTTCAATTTTACAAAATGTAGTTCTGCTTTTAAGACAAAAATTAGAAGTGAGAGACAGAATGCAGAAAGAAAGGGTAAATAAATTTGCATAAAATTGCAAAGTTTCATTAAAATTTTAAATGAAAGCTAAATGAAAAATATGTGTTTTCTTATACTTCTTAAATGTGTGCCGAATTTGATCGCCTAATTATGTTCCACAAAAGAATAATGACAGCAGCTTTTGGGGAGTATTTGCTTGTAGATGTAGATATTTTATGAAGTGCTTTATAACCATTTACAGCTTTAAAAAAGGTAGAATCACTTTAAAAATCGATCCTAAAAGATATGCGATACTGTGCTCATGGGCCCAATTAAACAAATGTAACAACATACATTTGTACTTGTAACAAAGGCATGGAGACAGTTGGCTGCAACATTCTAATATAAACACCAACACAACTTAAAGCAATGGGAATGTATAACTGGGCATATTAATATCTCATATTTCTCTACATTTTCTTAGAGATAGCATGTACGGTTTGAAAATCAGTGGTCCTAGAACAAAACCCTGAGGAACTCCCTGTGAAATACTTTTCGATAAACAGTTTCCCAATACAACAAGACAACAAGTGTTTGTCAAATATGATTAAAACCATTCTGAAACTAGAAGGCTTAGTCAGTTTTTGATGTATCAGAATCTTTTGAACAGCAGCACAATGTTGCCTTTCAGTTTCTCTTACTTTTGACAACAATATTATTGCACACAAAATACTGACACACATTCGCACCCAGTAAATTCAATGTATTATATTTTTTACTGGTGTGAAGTGCCATCCCTGTCTCACACATATCCAGCTCATTGTTATGTGTTATGTATGTGTGCAACGTAGTGTTTGCACACCCTAGTTTCACCCAATATGGATTGTGTCCTAACTTGCAAAAAAATTCCTGAACTTTTAACACCTTGCCCAACTCTCTATTTCTCTGTAGCAAAAATAAACTTGTTCAGTGTGTCGGATTAGCCATGGGGAGACAGCGTTGTAGTGCATCCTCTTTAGGCACATTACTGTCTCTATGGAAACAAAATATAGGCGAAACACACAGCTGGAGGCCAGAAAGACATATACAGACAAGTTTTTTCTAGGACGCTAGAGTGTGTATAAATGTGCGTTTAGGTACGACACATGAAATTACCTGCATATGTTTTTGAATGAGTTGTCATAGCAACGTGGGCTGAGATTGAGTATGCTAGGCCTGGCGTAATCCAGTTACTGAAATTATTTCAGTCCCTGCCCTTTAAATGCTATGTAACAGCGTATTGTTTGAAGCATTGGTTTAATTAGACTTAAATCAAAAGAATGACATGGAGCACTGACATTTAGGAAAATAGAAAGAAATTATAAAAGGCAAAAAGGGAGGTGTATCCTAGCAACCTCAACATGCATAAATCAGGACTTCTATATTTGCAAGCCAGGTATTAACTTACATAAGACCCTTTTATGAAAGGCTTTCTAGTGGGCCAGAGATTGTTCCAATGATGTGTCATCATATCTCCAAAAGAACAAGTTTACCATGCAAGGAAACAATGTTAATATAAATGAACGTTATATGATTTTTTTCCAGCTTTGAAGTTATTTTGAAAACATAAGCATTCAATAAAGTGTATGTTTTAAAAGACTATATTTAGACCAAAACAATGTATTAATAAAGAAATAATTATAATAAGGGGTTGACATAATATTTTTGCTCTAGTACTATAATGAGCCCCTAGATGAATGGTACTCACCAAAATGTAATTTTTTAAATTGTGGGGGGGTGCATGTCTATGCATGCAGCATGAAGACACAAATTCGGTACGCTGGGAAGACTAAAAACGGATGCACATTTTGAGAACCACTTACATCTGTAGTCAACCCCTGGTTATAAATGACTTTGCCATTGATTAGTAGCGATCCTGGTGAAGGTGAGGGTGCTTCCTAAAGTTCTCAGAGATATTGTTAAGCAAACTGAAAGACCTTAATCATTCATGGTGGCACAGCTAGTTTAATAACGTGCAAGTAGAAAGTTCATGGAACTACAAACACTCATCCTCAGACAGGCGCGCGTCAGATTACTGATAAGGATGGTAAGGGAGAAGCCAGCAGTCACACACTATAAGCTGCAGTATGAGCTCCAGAGAATAATATGTAATGACCAGCAGCTCAATCATCTCTCTTCTGAGTCGACGTGTACACAAATCCAAATTCATAATTTGATGAAGCACAAATAATGCAATGGAACAAATATTTCCACTTCCTGAATCATTTCTGGTTGTTATTAATCAAGCTGTAACTGACATGTTTGTGTCCTCAACGAATTCTTTCATTTACCACACATAATAAAAAGTATTTGTTCTAATCTGTAGGCTGAGCAGGGGATGTACCTGTATCCTGTACATCAAAATGAAGCTTGGAAACTACAGTTTTAGCTGTATGTGTGTTAATTCCCTATATTTAACCAAAAAAAATAAATAAAATTGTGTTTTATCCTTTGCATTTAAAAGTATATAACATAACAAAAATTTTATAAAAACCAATTTCACTTCACTGTATATAACTGTTAGCCATAATGTATGGCTTACAGTAATGTCCTATTTTCTCATCAGTTTATCTGTGTAGTGTGTTCTTTGGGCAAAAACTTAGGATCGAACAGGTGATAAAATTTAAAGGCGTTTTCGCATTTGTTGGCGAGCAGCAAGCTGCTGAAATTGCAAATCATGAGCTGCAAGTTACGGCACAGCCAAGATCAACCACTAGACCATTCTATTCCCACGCTAAAAAGACCCTAAACACAGCTTGACACAGGCCATGATACATTAATCACATTTAGCAAGAAAGCTAGCATTCTGCCTGCCAAACGTCCACCGCCCCCCGACACCAGCGCTTCCCTGCAAGGAGCTTCCTCTCCTGTCTTGTGCCAAAAGCCGAGATGGGGAGATCGCATAATGACTACTCTACACCTCGGTCCTCTATTTTCATCAGTGCTTAGCTTTAACAGAGAAATTCCAAAGGTTCCATGCGGCAAAACGAGTCGTATTCTCACCAAGTTTCCATGAAGGAAATAGAAGGGCGCTAAATAAAGTTTTATGGAACCCTTTGCAGCTCCAATCAGTTCCATCTCAGTGTGCATTATAGTGCGAAATAACTTTTACAAGGTAGAGTAAGAACATTTGGTCCTTTTGGACTGCACTGAAAGGATACACTTCAAGAGAAAATGTAAAACCCTCTGTCAGGTCTGACCAGATGTTTGATTTAGGTTCCTCCATGGCTCTAAACTTGCTTCTCTCAATACACAGAAACGATTCATTTACTCGATGGATTAGGATTATACTGGACCAGTTGTATTTATAGTGAACTTGGATGACCCTCATGAACTCATCCATTAAGTTCATCACCAGAACGTTGCACTCAAATGGCTTCCAAAGGGTCTCTTCTATATTAAACAGGTTCATGAACTGAGACTGTATCCAGCCTAACCAAGGGTTTTAATAAGATGCTCACCCTGCCTGTTCTGCAGTAACAGAACATTGAATGATTAGTTCTGGATCACAAATACACCTCTCACTCCAAGGAAGCTCCATTACTCAAGAGATCTCTCCACATCCTGGTACTTGTGGCATCTATACCTTTCTAGCTGATGGCTGGTTTTGGGAATGGCACTGTGTCTGAGCAGCTCCTGTGTAAGCAGTGCACCTTAACCATGGAACTCGAGCCAGAAGCACAACAAATATAAAATTGTCATCATATGGCTCAACAACTCCTTATATGGTAGTTCCCCCGATCTGTGTTGAAGCCTGTGGTGTCAGACGTCATGCCGAGCTTTATTTAGTGTTATTGTAAAAATGATTGTAATTTAAAGAACATTTAATAAAAATGCTACTGGACTATTAAAAGGAGTGTCACACACAAATGTCCATTAAGAACAAAAAATTATAACCTTGGAAACAAAGAGAAAGGAAAAACACAACGGTGGCACAACCAGGTGTTACAGCGTTTGGCAGCGGACCACAGTAAACACCCTCTCGCCCTCTTTACATCAGAGGCCAGCATTTGTCTGTGAAGGAGAGGGTTGAGTCAGACCGGCCTCTCCAGGAACAGACACTGAGCAGCTGGACGGTGCTTAAGATTGAAAGCTGATGGTGGACGTAGGTCAACAACTCTGACCTACAGGCGCAAGAAGCTTAAGTGCAGCAACTCGGCTGGAAAGCTAACGTCCAACCAGTTGAAATATACTGCAGAGGGTTTATAGCAACTTCAACATCAAGGGAAGGAGAGTGCCCTCTTGATAACTAGGGATGGGTATCGTTTGAATTTTCGATTCCGATTCCGTTTACACCTAATCGATTCTGGCACGTTTCGATTCCCTATTCAATCCTGCAAAGGTAAAAAAAAAACAGGACAAGTATTTAAATAACAAAATGTTTTTTTTAGAATGATTTAAACCAAGCAGTCAAGTGATTTGTTAACAATAAAACAATTTGCAATTTCACATTAAATAAATAACTGAAGAAAGTAACATCACGTAAAATAAATGTGTATTTGCGGTTATTAATTTTAACAAATCTAGTGAATCTTAACTAAAACAGTTCCTGGCAGATGCTGTGTTTAACACTAGAATGGCTGAGAGCGTCAACGGACGTCAGAATCAGAAACAGAAACCACTCTATTGGTCTATTGGAGCAGTAGCAGCTCTGTAAGAGACATATCGGTGTGGTGTAGGCACATGCACACACGTAATTTTTTTGTTGTTTTATACTGTTGTGCTTGAGAGACACACTCGACCGAAATCAAATTCCTGAATCTGTCGCTCACATACTCGGCCAATAAATGCGAATCTGATTCTGCGACTGATACTGTACGACAGACTCTGGGTCCAAATCCACTGGACCCTTGTTGTATCTGCTGGCTGCAGTGTGGATGTTTGCCGGCGGCTGCAGGACTAAACACCCGAACAAACTGCAGCAGCGTCGCATCAGGAAGCGTCTTGCACAAAACTGGGCACTGCGTCAATTGATGCACACAGCTGTTATAGGTATAGCCAGTTAGGCGCCGTTCTAGTGATACGAACTGATTTACAAACACTGTTTTTGCTCTCTGTTTAAATTTGTTGAAATCAGGTTTTATTAATATGCTCTAGGTTCTAAGGGTTAATGTCACTATATTCACTACAGGAAGGACCAGTTAGTCCAAGATCAAGATTTTATATTTGTCACATGCATAGTCATACAAGTACAACAAGCAGTGAAATGTATCCTGAACCGCTCCTTTCTGACTGTGCAAACATAAACAATAAGGATATTTTAAATTAAAAAAATCTGGACATTTTCTGAAACACAAATAAAATAAAGAAATGAGTACAAGTAAATATAAGTATAAATGTAAGTAAAATTTTTTATTTAAAAAATATAAATCTGAAATTTTCTAAAACACAACTCTAAAGTAAGTAACTTGAACGAGGAGCACCACAAGTTAAGTGATGCACAGGTTTTTATTGGAACAATATTTGCTCACCTGAAAGTTTCTGTAAGTTATTATAACTTAAAACACATCTTTGTAGCCTTTTGGGCCTGCAAAATGTTCATATAAACTCACCTGAACAGGCCTTACCCACAGTTCATGGAGCTGTTTAACACATCACCCCCAGTTAGTATTCATGCTGCTTTAGCTTTTCCTACACTTTCATAACAAAAGAAGCGGATGAAGACGACCAGGTTAAAGTTGCCCTTAATGTGACCAAGGACATGAACAAAACCAGGTTGAAATGATCATTCCAGGATGATTTAGTGTTAAGCAATTTCCTCCAGGTTGAATAAAATGTTCGGATTCAGATTCTTTTCCCTGCTGTAACTCAGCCATACAATACTGTGGATGTCTGAGGTTTGAGTTTGCTATCTTTCTTTTCACACAGGAAACAGCAGATTTAAAACTTCCATCATTCTAGTTTCACCTTTCCTGCCTTTCTTACATAAGTGACCAGTGATGACCTCAGCCATCGGCAGATAGCATATTAGTTCATTAAAACCCTGTTAGTTCACATATTGGCCATCAGTTCCTCAGATAAAAGAGCTCTATTAGTCTTTTAGCCTTTGTGAACACAGTCGATCAGAGAGCTCTGCAAGGATATTACATTCAGTGAATCTTTGACCTTTATCACAAGACTTAGAGATTCCCAGTGGAAGTTTCCTCCACAGCCACCCATTCATCACCTCATGCTCAGAGAAGGAACATAAACTTTACACAACTGACTTGTGACTGATACGCGCTGGCCCTCCGTGTCTAAATATTTCTCCTTCTAATGGGAGGTTTTTCTATCAGTGGGGGTTGAGGGTAAAACGGGTTTGTCAGAACTATGTGTGTGTGTGTGTGTGTGTGTGTGTGTGTGTGTGTGCTTTAAAAACATCATCAGAAAATATGAGGCCTTTCAAGTTACGTTGAAAGGAGGAACACCGGATTTTTTAACTGAAATAGCTTTTGATTTAGTCCAAAACAAGTATATAATATATATATACACCTATATAAAATATATATAGAAACTCCCCCCAAAAACATATATATATTCCCTCAATCCAATGAATTAAATTTAAATAATTTAAATAGAAAAGCTTAGCATAGCCATGGCAACATAAGCATCTTAATGACAGCAGCAAGTTCTTATTTGGTTCTTTATTTATGCATATTTTGATTGGCCACATTCAACAAGGAGTGACTACAGTAACCACAGTGATGAGTGTTGAATGATTCATCCAAATGGAAAATTGGTCAACAGTGCAAACACCATAAGCATCTCTTTAAATATAAGGTTGTGACCAGACCAAGCATTGCTATTATCATCAGAATTTATTGGTTAACTTATAATGCATCATAACATTATTTGTTGAATTAGTTATTTGTTTTGATTTTTTTTATCCCACTATGTAGTAAGTGTTTCTAAAAGCTGTAGCTACACATTAACCATGCTTATAATAACACAGGCAGTAACATTGAAGTAAAGCTTACAAAGCTGCACATGTTGGTCAACAGTTGAAATTACGTGCAGTTATATAGAAAACACCTGGTACAGACTTATAGGAATGCACCCTTACAGCTACGTAATTATATAAGCTGTTATACAGATGCAACAGGGAATGTCTCCATTGTTACATTCATTGTACTGTTATTAATGTAACGTAAAGTGGTACCTCGTTTTTAATGTATTAGCAACAGCTCGGTCTCATTACTTTTCCTAATGCAGTCCTGGAACCTTTAGAAAATTAGATAAAAAGACCCTGGGGATAAACAGCTGGCGCTGTCTTCACACTGGCCTGTGCATTGCTAAAAGGTCAAATAATCCGACTAACAAGAACGCCGAAAGCCTTCTTGCGGCCCATACAGGAACCTCTGAATCATGTTGCTGTAGTAACAAAACCTGGAGCTGCCAAGCCTGTTCTGCCATGACTGACTCAGACATGCCACTTCTCTTTTTTCCAAGACACACTTTTATTTGAAGAAAACTGGGCCGAACCCTTAGAAACCATGGGTGATTATTATTACATGAACACATGGAAATGACTTTTGCTTAATTTCTAGTAATTACATAGAGACATGAAGACAACTGTACTCCTTATTGTCAGGTTTGAGTCAGTAAGGCAGTGCTCATAAGACTACATGACATTAGCATTGACTTTTCAGTAAGCCAACATCATACCTGCATTTGTTATACACTAAAGCAGTATTCTTGCGCAATAATCATACTTTTGGTGCAATACTAGCCATTCTGGAAGGTTTCCATTCCATTCACACAATTCTGGTACATTGTTGTGATGTCTCTCTATTCTTTTGTTTGTATTGTTTCTGTCATAACTTGCATTTTGTTGTATTTTTGCTATACGTTGCACACTGGATCCCTGTTCACAGCTGCTTTAACCTTGAATATTGACTACATGACATCTGGATTAGCTTTACAGTAGAGCAGCATTCATGGTGTTACATAACGCCTGCTTTAGCTTATAATGACAGCTGACAAAAACCTATATTTTCACTTATATATATTTTCACAGTAATATTTACTGATGCAAAATGATATTAAGTAATATTTACTGATGCAAAACAATATTAAATAATATTTACTGATGCAAAACGATATTAAATAATATTTACTGATGCGAAACAATATTAAATAATATTTACCGATGCGAAACGATATTAAATAATATTTACTGATGCGAAACGATATTAAATAACATTTACTGAGGCTAAACAATATTAAAAAACATTTACTGAGGCTAAACAATATTAAAAAACATTTACTGAGGCTAAACGATGAAAAAACCCATTGGAAGTAGTAGTTTTATGAAGATTTCCTTCAGTAAAGTGTTATACATCTGAAAAACATGGGATGATAGTGGAAATGATAGTGTTCCTTTTTGACTCTACGCAAGAATAACTTTACTCGAATCAAATCATGGTGCAAAATCATTATCATTATGTGCAATATCTTATTACACAGGTCAACAAGAAAACATTTTTTGTAATATAAAAAAAGAACCCACAACACACTTTTCTACACCAGCTCTTCAGATCTGCTTTCATTTTTTCCAATCACATGCACTTTCTGAATGCTGAGTAATATTAGATCTGCAATAGACTTGCATGCGGTTTTTATTAAAGCGCAGCTCCAATCAA
>JBBJLR010136957.1:0-16757 GCA_037577145.1 Brachypetersius gabonensis | reverse complement strand
GCTCCCTGTCTGGTTTCCCTGGATTGTCTGGTAAAGTGTATTTCTGTTTGTCCCTGTTTTCAGCCCTCGTGCTGTTTGTGTTTCCCTTCTGTGAATAAAACCCCGTTTTTACCCTTTACCATGTCTCTCCGCTCTGGTTCCCTGTCCTTCCCCTACCACGCCACGGTCCCTACGCATACCCTGACAATAGTTTTGCCAATTTAGCCAAAGGTGTTTGGCACATCATAGCCCCCGGTTTCACATTCTGCTGGTTTAAGATGCCAGATACGACAGGTTTAAGGGGATTTTTTTTAGATATATAGCCTTGCCATTCAGATGACCTGTATCACATTTCAAAGTTTTAAATTGTTGTAGATGTTTCTTATACACTATAAAATGATTGTGTTTACCATATTTAAGAGTTTCAATAACCAAACATGTTTTATTGCTTTTCACCATCTAAAATGAACACAGTGATTTTGATATGGTGAGTTTAGGTTGGCTTGTTTATGTAATAGTAGTTAACTGGCTGGAATTCCAGCTTTTTCCTCTGTGATGCAGGTGCTTAGTGTTGAAAAAATTTTTTCCCCTTCACTTGTGATGTATGGAATAATAAAAAATGATTTTGCTACTTTGAATATTCAATCAGGGCAACATTCAACAAGGAACTGCAGTAGTAAAAAAGATTAAAAGTAAATGCAACAGAAGATTTCTTAGTACAGTATCTACACTGAGGGTTGCAAAAAGCAATTTTATACAATGAGAGGAAATTCGTTTTCAGACACTTGTTTTTGATTATTATACCTCTTATTTATTGATGTCAAGTGAATACATAAAGTGTTTTTGACTTTGTACTTATATATGAAAAGAAAATGAACCATCAAAAGAAAAATGCAAAAATATGTTCTTTTGCAAAGTGCACCTGGATGGGAAGACCTCTTGCAACAAGTTGTAGACATGATGAAGGTGAAGCTTACTAGTTCTTCAAGGTAGCCTTATTAAAAATTACTTGAATGGATAAAAGTAACAGAGATGTAGGAAAGACCCTAAGTATTCCTATCGGTACAGTAATGTGGTAAAGTTAATTAAAATTAAACTTAAACTTAGTAATGCTGGATTTAACAACACACTCAGAGTAATGATAAGGAAGATGAGAGGAACCAGCAGTTACTTGAGATACATAGTTGCATATTATTTTAGTTATAATTATTTTAAAGAAGTTTACCTGAAATCTCACTAATCTTGTTGAACCAATTGATTTTAAACATGTAATTTGGACTTAATCTGATATGTTGCCTAAGCTATTAATGCTTAAATTAACTTAATGAAAGTTACAGTTACAACTGAATTATCAATAAACTGTTTATTATAGTTTCACAAATTGTTCTCTATCGGACAATGACAGAAGAGGTACCTGTTGAGCAATTTGTGAATGTCTTAACTAGATACAAAATAGAATAAAAAGACCTTAAGCTGGAACACCATTTGGACTGCCATAACTACATAATGACATGATTAAATCAAGGTTGTTATTTTGTTGAAACACTTTGTTTTCGAGCTAAAGAGTTTCAGATAGAGTGTTTTGTTTCGACCAGGAAGCACTTGTACAAGGGCGTTGCTATGGAGTGTTGCCATGGAGATGCAAGGGAGGCACCATGGTTTCTGCCACTTTTTGTTAAGGTGAATGGTCTTTTAGAAAGTATAAGAGTCTTGTGCAAAGGACTAGTTATCAGAGAATCTTCAACCTGAAAACTATAAAATGACAGTGTCATCTGTTTCATGTCAGGATACAGAGACAGAATCTTCTGACCTGTGAGGTATGGAACAGGGAACTGATTCTGGGAAGAGTCAAAGCTTTCCTGGTCTTTTTCCTGAATCTGTCCTCTTGTCTTGCACATCAGATACTGATGTCAAATTGATAAATTCATCACCAAAATCATCATCTTGATACTGCGAGTAAAAATGTCTATCAAGCTCGAATGTTTCAGCAATGATTTCAGCAAAGGGTCCAAGTCTCCTGTAGACCCTGGAAACCAACTTTCTTGCATCATCCTCAGTTATAATTATGCTCAGTTTCAGTGAACACAGCCATTTCCCTAATTATCACACAAAAACGCAATCACAAAGTCAAGAATGATGAGGTCAAACAAGCATTTTCAGTTGATTTTAAAGGCATTTTCAGAAAACTAACTCTGTCATCAACCACACAGGCTTGGGTGGTCACATTCGTGTCAAATTTGTTACCAATGAAAAGGCAAAAAGAGCACTTAAATTAACATCGCTTTAGCCCAAAACATTTATCTGCAATGTTACAATATTTGGCAGCCTTGGTACATACTCTCCCCTCTTTACCTTGCATACACTGAAAGCCTAAGCCAAGAGAAGCTACAGGCAGGCCAGCACAAACATAGAGACTACCTCATCATCAACAGCTTTGTTTACATGGACAGTTTGTCATTTTGTTTAGAAGCATTATGAAGGCAGTGTAGTACTGTAATTACAATTATTCTATGCATTTCTTGTGTACAATTGGTATGCACTTGCCACTTTAGTTTATACAAGTGGATAGTCCAACAGCTCAACTTGCTCAATAAAGACCAACTCGCTCAGATGTGATGCAGTTACCTCATATGCTCCAAAATGTTCTCTATACCAGCAACTTATTGCAAATGAAATTAAGCTTGAAAATGCACAATTTCAACAAATTCACGAAGGCATGCAAACGAACCACGAGCAAGTATTATACCCTTTTTTGTTACTTATTCCATTTGCAGTGACCAACTTGGCTAACTTTTCTCTCATTTGGGTACCTCTGAATAATTGTGCAAGTTATGTCCTTGTTCAGCACTTCAAGCGGAAGGAGTGAAACATTTCTAACTTCAAATGAAGTTCTTCTGAGACTGGATGAATGGTACTTGGAAAAAGCTGGATAGCGATCCCTTTGTTCACAAATCTTAAACTCCACTAACTCAACAATGTCTTTCAGATTTAAATTTATCAACTAAGCAGGTTCATCCTCTGGCACCAATAATAAATGGTAGTAGCCTCAACAAATTCAATTTTCATGTGCATTGCCACCTATGGTCTTCTTAGTTGAGAGGTTGCGTGGTACGACATCAGGTCTGTTTGTTTTGACACTATATCGGAACAAAATCAACTGGTTCAGAAAATCCAGTAAAAAATATCTCTTTGATATCCATACAGACAAGCAACAGGCCAGCTCTGTTGGTACAACACCTTCAAAGAGATCGGGAACAATATCAGGGGGAAATCCTTTGGTGTAATGAAAATATGAAAGGTTCCTGGTTAGAACACAACTAAAAAAGCAATGTGTGGAGGTTTCCATTGCATGCCTCACATGTTCTGCACAAAGCTCTTCTGTGCGGAGCATGAAAACACTGAAAGAAACACTGAACGTCTGAATCTCTGCTTTCTTTGGCGTACAAAATCTGCAAATGATGTCATCTGAACATTTTTCAACAAACCTACCTAACCCATGTGCAACTAGATTGTCAGCGACAACACACTTTACAGAACCCCTTACAAACTCACCCATGACAGAAAGTTTTGCAAAGAATTGCCAAATAAGTTGAAGACAGTGCAGAGTTATAGTCAAGAGGGAGATTGCTTAGTATCAAGTGGATTCCTAGCGATCCATCTTTTCAAAAACACTCTCCAAAAGGGTTGGATTCTCAAACAGCACGAGCAAGGTGTTTTCTTAAAGTGTCATTAACGGAATGATTATATATTTTTAAAAACATTTAAGATCGTGGTTTGTGCAAGTGGTGCAGAAGGAAATAGAATAGAATAATAGAATATAGTGAATTAACCAGTTCATCTACTGCCGGAGAAGGTACATGCAGTATGATTTCCAACTTCAAAAGCAGATTACTTTAGCCAGGCTTTCAACAGAAACAGTCAGTCAGTTTCTGATTGAGCATCCTCATCTGACTGAGCAACAGCAGGTTCATCAGAAGAGTATGCTTCCCAGCTTTCTTCAGAACCCTCAGGTCTTTCATGTGTAGTCACAATACCTGGTTTAAAGTCTTTATGGGGACTGCTATGTTTCTATTCTGATGAGAACAAATTGTGCTGTAAATGCTGGTCTAAAATGTACAGCCTACAAACACACAAGAACAGCTCTGACCATTTTAAGCTGGTCCCCAATATGAACAAAATATTCTTTCTCTGAGGAAAGCTCAGAAAAATCACACAATTACCAACTGCAGGTCACCAGTTTTGGTGATGTCTGTGAGGGTAATGAATGAGAACGGTGAACATTTTTTTCAGACTATACCATGCAAGTACATGGACAGCTGGTATAAGTACACAGATAACGTGGGTTACTACCATAATGCCCATGGCATAATTTACAGAGTTGTAACAATTTGTACTTGCTAGACTGTAGTGCTCCGCATTCTTTGCAAAGCCACATACAAATATTTAAAAAACTAAAAAATGCACAACAATGGGCCATAAGCACTGTTTATCCACACAAAATGTGTTTTAGGCTACGGCAATAGCTTTGCACACTTTGTTACCAAATGTGAGATTTGCGAAAGCAGTCTCCAAAAAATTTCAATCGCTGGACATCACATCAGTCATAACCATGACCACAAGATCATTTTGGAACATAGCTTAACACAGGAGCGGACTAAATGCCAGGCATGGTAATGCTGTTTAGAGTGGACTGAATGCCAGGCATGGTAATGCCATTTAGGTAAAATCATTAAAAAAGGGGTGGGGGTGGAGGTAGAGGCATTCAGGTGAGTTATGATAACTTTATCTCTTAATTGTTTGCATGTGAGAATAAAATGTGCCCCATGCTTTAAACCCTCTGTCCATGTTAGCCACAATAGTCAATCATGTATCTGACAAATGTTTTTTATTAACCCAATACTGTGATAAAGACTCATCATTTGAAGTTATGTTGCATAGTCCTCCTTGAACAAATCTTATCTTTCAGTGAAGTGTTTCTTGGTCCAGTACATTTTTGTCATGACTCACCAAAAAATAATTTTGACTAAATAGTTTTGACTAAAGAATGTTAGGATTTGATTTTAAAGGTAGCTTTTGTTGCATTCCCACATATTGATCTCTATAAAAACAGAGTGAGCAAAATGAGTTTATTTATTAAACGACAAAATGTGAACAATAAATTTAAAGGTATTTGACAATTTTAAAAAAAATCTAATACTGTTCACCTCTCCTCTGTCACAATAAGCATTGCCTGCAATGTCTACACGCCTGCCATAAGCAGTGCCTGGGCTCCTCCGTTGGGGTGAACACTGGGGAGCCGGCACGCATGCGCAAATCTCGAAACCCACGCTTGCTACGTCGTTGGAGTGGAAAGTCAACAGGAGGCAGAGCTCTTGTTCACTGAAAATGAACGTGTTCAAATCATGGCTACTGGCTTTAAGAAGTTTAAAAACACAAACTATATTAGTTATGCGTCGCATCCATTTAGAACGTATTACCTGTGATCATATATTTCTATACCTTAACAACATATTTTACGTTTTCCGATTAGCCAGGCATGCCTTCCCTAATTGTATGTTGTGTAACAACAGATTGAAACATGCTTACTAATTTTCTTTGAGTGCTTGCTTTAAAAAAAAACCAAAAAGATGGTAGGAGGAAAAGCTCATTAGCTTTAGTGTTTTTCCCTGAACCCTTGTTGCTGTGTATAAACCGATTTCAGGGCAGAGATAATGGTAATCCAACATGCTATAGCCACACATGCCTAGACCTATCTTAGCATAAACCATAACTGTCACGAAACCATCCCTTAAATTAACGACGACCGTTCAAGAAAGGCAGAAGTCACAGGAATATTCGCCTATTTAAATGTATACAGACAGACACGATTTTAACTGTATTAGCAGAGTTAAGTAGCCATTCGAACATCTGACTAATAAATCATATTAAATACTTCAAATATCAGTCAAATGCCCACTTGGGTCTAACTTCTGGCAGTTTTAAACAAAACTACGTTCGACTTAGCATCAACCATATATTCCACTCACGGATGGTAAAATATGTAGCACCTGTTAGTTTCTATTTTTGCATTCTCTGTAAGGAGGCCGTATTAAGCCAGCATGCGTTTTAATTCAGTCAAATCATTTGATAAATGTTTATTCAATAGAAATTAGTTAAACTCCTCCAATGTTTCTACATTTTGGATGTAAGTAATGTAATCAATATAACTATCTACACCTTTCTAATTAATCTGTTTCGTTTTCATTTTTGAGCGTATACGCTATGCATCCCTGCAGACAGTTTTTGATATGCTGCCCTGCTGCGTCAACCACCGTGACGACTACTTCGACTACTGGGGGAAAGGAACCAAGGTCACCGTCAGCTCTGGTAAGTGGGTCCAGCTCATCCTCTTTCTGCGTTTGAGCGCTTTATGGAGCGCATTAATTACTTTCGTTCTGAAAATCTCAAAGCCCGAAACGCGTGAAAGGTAAGGAAAACAGTATCTGAACAGCAGGCAGAAAGTAAGAGGAAAAACGTCTTTTGTCGTACGGATAAGTTGTTTTTGTACAGCGGACTGGTCCGCTTATTCACGGTGATGGCTACTTCGACTACTGGGGGAAAGGAACCTCGGTAACCGTGAGCTCAGGTACGAACACACTGATCAGAAACGGGCGTGGCTCGTAAATCACATATCTTTATTTTCACAAAACAAATATCGCTACGTGTTTTTGTGCGGGCGGTCATGAGTAAAGTCTTATTGTGACAATGCTTTCGACTACTGGGGGAAAGGAACCTCGGTGACCGTTAGTTCAGGTAAGAACAACCATAACCGTAAAACTAAACAGTATGAGTTTTAGTCATTGTCAGTATTTATAGAAGCCCGTGAGTTCAGGTAAGAACAGCCATAACTGCAAAAGAAAAAAACACGAGTTTTATGCGCAAAACTACAACCCAAACATTAGACAGTGCGCGACTCTGTGACAGTATACTATAATGTACGGGTAGTGCTGAATACTTTTACACCGTGACTACGCTTTTGACTACTGGGGGAAAGGAACCTCGGTGACCGTGAGCTCAGGTAAGAACAAAACCGATCGAAATTTTGCTTACTACTAGTACTTCAACCTTGAAATTATTATATATAAAACAGAAAACCTTTTCGTATTGCAGACAATAATGCAGACAATAATGTGGCATTTTAAAATAAGTCTTAAAGTAGCTTATATTGTTCTAAAAGTGGCTTATAGTCTTGTCTTAAATTTGAAATAAAACTGAATTGAAATTAGTTCACAAGATTAAATACGACTCCGGCCCATACTTTGGAGAACGCGAGACTCTGTGATAGTATATTATATTGTGCGGGCAGTGCTGAATGCTTTTACACCGTGACGCTGCTTTTGACTACTGGGGGAAAGGAACCGCGGTGACAGTGAGCTCAGGTAAGAGCAAAAACGATTAAATTTACTAAATGTTTTTACTTATTTCTCAGCATCGAAATTATTATACAAAAAACAGAAAACATTCTAATAGATCGGTAGTCATCGTTTTAAAAATGCAGACAAAATGTGGACTTAAGAAGTCTAATAGTGGCATTAAGAAGTCTTATCGTGGCCTTAATAGTGGCCTATAAGAAGTTTTATAGAGGTTTTAAATTATTTTATAGTGGTATTGAAGTGACTTATAGTGGTATTAAATTATCTTATAGTAGTTCCATAATTTCCAAAGAATAACATCGACCAGACTTTCTAGATTTTCTAGACCAGTTCAGAAAGTTGTTAAGAATTATGTAATTTGTTTGTTTAGTCATTCGCGCGATGTGGCCTATTAAATGTGTTTGAATTTCATATCCCGAGATCCTAACAATTCATATTTATAGTCAAAATAATTTCTTATAAAATAATTTGTATACTTTTATTATCGTACATAGAACGTATTATATTATAATTATATTATATATTATAATCATATTATATTATATTATATTATATTATATTAGGCTATATTATACATTACTGTGCTGAGTCTTTAATATCTTTTCGTGAGTTCCAAAATCTTCTATACAGATGTTCAGATCTACAGATCTTCAGACGCTTTAAAGATGTTAAAACATTACGTCGTGAATTTGTGCCACTGATCAGCTTAGAAAAAGGTACATGAAATAGTCTTGTTAGTTTTTTTGTTTCTTATTCCTCGCGACTGAGCCTACATATGATATTTTAAAGAAATTTAAAAGAGATCCTAAGAATTTCTAATTAAAGTCATAATTAAAAAGCGGGATATTATGTATAACGAAATAACGAAAGGTAAATATACAGTAAATCCTGTCAGTGAACCGCTTCAGTTCAGTTCTGATTCTTTATTAAACAATTTCAATACAGTGTGTAACTACAAAGTACAATGTCTAACTAAAAAAATCAAACAAAGGAACTAACTAACGTTGTCCTGGTGTTGTAATAATAATAATAAAAGTAATAATAACAATACAACAACAATAATAATAATAACAATAATAATAACAATATTTGACGCTTGTCTGTGTTTACAACAGAAAACGCCACAACTGCTTGTTTTTGTGCCAGATTTTGTTATTCTGATCGTTTTTTCTCCTGCAGCAATTATTATAAATGAATCATATCAGATTTTGAAGGAAAAAAGTCCTTCTATCTTATGTTATTATTTTTTATGTCTGTCTCCTTCTTCTTATACGTCTTCTCCTCCTCCTTCTTTTTCTACTCAACATCGTTATTGTTATTATTAAATAATTATTACAAATTTTCCTGTTTTCCACTCGTTTCATCTCAGCAAATTAAGTTTAATAACCTAAACCTTTCGAATTGTTATCGGTTGGTGAAACTTCGAAAAAGGTTTTTTTTTTTATTAATATTCTCATAGTTATTTGGTGGTGAATGTAAGAAACTAAGAAGATTCAAGATTCTTTATTTGTCACATACACAGTAATCCTAGTAGAGTGTGTAGTGAAATGAAAAGTTATATTCAAAAAACATATTCAGTTCAACATTACAAGTGTACACAAGTGTGATCAAAAATTTAGGAATATGTACAAATATGTGCAAATGTAACAGAGTACAGTATGTAATGTAACGTGCGGTATACTGTTTACTGTTAATGGTTATAGACATTACTAACAGACTGCCGGTTGGACACACTGGCATACCGAAGGTTTCATGTAAGATTGAATATTTTAACTTTGATGTTTTAAACCGATTGCACTTGGTTGATTAACTTTAGGATAACTGATTATGAAGACAACACATAAATTGTTTTTATTTGTGTGTACGTGTGTATGTATGCGTATGTATGTCTGTGTGTATGTATGCATGTGTTCTGTATACCTATGTGTGTCTGTGTGGGTGTGTGTGTGTCTTTGTGTGTGTTCTACAGGAGGTCAGAGTCCTCCCACCTCCCTCTTTGCTGTGTCCCAGTGTGGCTCGTCCTCTGGTTTCCGGTCGGTCGGCTGCATCGCGAGTGGTTTCTCTCCTGCTGATTCGCTCCAGGTCTCATGGTCCGGCGGCGTCAGCGATGAGCAGCAGTTCCGGGCTGTACAGATTGAAGGGGGCAAATTCATGACCGTGAGTCACGCCCGAGTCAAGGAGGCTGACTGGGATGCCCAGAAGCCTGTCACGTGCCAGGCAGGATCGCTGACTACAAATTTTAAAAAACCAGGTAGGCCTATGAAAGGGTCAAAGGTTACACACACACACACGCACACACACGCACACACACACATATGTGTGTGTGTGTGTGTGTGTGCGTGTGCGTGTGTGTGTGTGTGTGTGTGTGTGTGTGTGTGTGTATTTTCAGTACTTGGCAAAAGTCTGCTGTGTAAACTGTTTAAATCCATTAATCTGAGCCGTGAGACTTTCTGCCAGTAAAAACATTATTTAATACTAGAATAAATTCAAACAAGCAATAAATCATTATATCGAGATTTGTTTTGTTACTTGAAAATATTAGACATTTTGTTTTATTATATATGCATATATATATTAACTTAATTAAAAGTTTTCGAATACAGGTATACATGTCATTAAACTCTTATCCTAATTTGAATAGGGCTTAAATAACATTTTACCAAAACACAACAATAACACAACATTCATTTATATTATGATGGCCAAAAGGTTAGGGAGATGCACCTGCGACCAGGAAATCATGGGTTCGAATCCCATGACTGCTTGTAGCACCACTTAGGTACCTTTTAGCAGTGTACCGCCACCTGCACCACGGGGACCCTGTTGGTGGATGTCCACTGCTTCATTTGGGTTGATACAAATGAAGAATTTCACCTTGTTCACACTGTGTGCTGTGAGCTGGGAGTGTTCACGTGTGACTATAAGGGTCACTTTGCTTTACTTTACTTTAAAACTTTTAGACTAGACTGATCTTAATAAAATATCCACTGTTTATCCACATATTTTTCAAAACGTCTGAGGATTGTTATTCCAAAACCATCCATAGACCGATATAAACATTTTAAATATCTAGCCACCATCTGATTCTGTCCTTTTTCTGTCCTCCTGTCCCTTGTTTTTTCCTCTGTCACTCGAGATTTCCTGCTTGCTAGTTACCACAGTATGCGCTCATCTGAAGTGTGTTGTGGCAGCAATAGATTTGACTGGTTTTTTTTAATGCCACATGTCTCCTTCCTGTAATTGGCAGATTAAGTTAGAACAACTGCATTATGCATTATTATGGCGCCAATATACTGTGGCAACAAACTCTAAGCCCACTTCCCTCCTGTAACTGCAACACTTGCTGTGCTGTCCACTGCATATATATCTATGTTTGTTTGTTTTCCAGTTGTGCCTGAGCAGGCTCCAATTCTGCTTCTTACAACTCCCACCCAAGCGGAGTTAGAAAATGGAACAGCTACCTTCATCTGCCTAGCCAGTCAATTCTCGCCTAAAGAATTTACGTTTTCCTGGAAGCGTGATAATAAGGAGATCGTTGGTCGGGTCAAGAAGCCAATTTTAACCGAGGAGAAAAGCAGTTTTACCATTTTCACTGCCATTAGCGTTTTGGAACTCTCAGACGAGGAGTGGGTAGGCACACTTTCCACGATTAAGTGTGAATTCAAGCACAAGGATAAGACCTATTCCAGAGAGGCCAAATACACAAGTATGTATACTTTTTACTTCTTGTATACTTGTAGATTTTTAATTATTTGAGTGCAAGTTAAATTTGGACCTTGCACTCGAAAAATGCATAGTTGTATTAGTTTTAATTCAGTAATGGGCAAATTTTAAGTTCCAGTCAAATATATTAAAGTAAAAAAGAGTTACGTACAATACCAAAAGGTACTTTCACTTACTTAAATAGTGGAACACTTTTTGGTGCCCCGTGGAAGCATTTTTAAAAGGTTCCTTTACAGCAGGGGTCACCAACGTGGTGCCCCCAAGGACCACATAAGTAGCCCACGGACCTGTTCTAAAAAATAGCACAACTTGCCAGTGAATAGCATCTATCATTTAATATTATCCTGTTGCTATTCTTCTTTAATCACATTTGCATTTCTATAGATTTGAAAATGACAATATAAAAAAAAATGTAAACATGTTTAATATACATGAAGTTTACGTTTTGGTAAACTTTGTTCTAGTGTATCAAACTGGTAGCCGTTCATGTGGCTCAGTACCCGTGAAGTAGTTCTCAGTTTCAAAATGGTTGGTGACCCCTGCTGTAGCGAATAACTGTGTAATTGCACAAAGAACAACTGACATATTGTGTTATTATGGTTTTATTTTTAAGAATAACTTTTACTAAAGATCCACTGAAGAACAGTTTTACCAAATGGGTGCAGGCAGCATTTATAGACTTTATCTGTATTACAGATAGATAACATATATTCGTGTGATTTTGACATATTTTGTTCATAGACATAATCAGATTAGACATTTATTTTTGAATGTTTGCACTCTTTTAAAATGTCTCTACCTTTTTGCAAACAGTGATTTCAGAAGAAGAATTTGAAAAGATTGAAATAACGCCTCCTTCTTCTGAGGACATGCTGGTTAATAAAGCTGGAAGCCTCCATTGCAAAGGGACTGGACGTAAGGGTTTCAAGAGCATCCGCTGGATGGAGGGCAGTCGAAACATTACATCTGTAATGTTGGGAGAGGTTGACGGAAACACATTTAAAGCCTCTGCTACAATAAACTTTGACGAGTGGATCAAAGGCACCGAATACACCTGTGTGGTGGAGCACAAGCTGTTTGCCGAGCTCAGCAAGTCATACCTCTACAGTAAAGAGAATGGTAGGAACTGCCTTCTTCTTCTTCTTCTTCGTCTTCTTTCATTCGCTTCAACCTCTGTATGAATCTTTAAACTGTTTTTTTCCCCACTGTTGGAAAAAAAGCTTAAAGATAATCCAGTATGAATCTGCCATAAGTCTAATTTTAAAAGCCTGAGAGTAATGATTTTGGAGTGATCTTTCATCCAGTATGATGATAAGTGTTTTTGCAGTCTGACAATTAGAATTCAGAACCTATTTGTATTCAGTATGAATCTGAGACTTCCGAGTATGATAGTGATTATAGTAGGAGTGATTTTAATCCACTATCAGTCTGAAATGTGTTCATTATACCTGTCTAATAGCAATAGTATTAACTTTAAAGCTGCATTAATCCGTAAGCTTTAGATTGTACTAACTATGGAATAAATAGCCTTCTTTTTTTTACTGAAACCAGAGCTCCCTTAATCCACCTTATTCCAGTGCAGTAGCAAGTGTTCATTCTCTATTGTTGTTGAAGATGTGGCATAGCGTGTACTTCTATGACTAAAGCCTTTCAGTCCAGGTTGTCTGTTGCAATTTGGATTTGATCAGCCATTCAAACCAGCTAGTACAGACTAAAATCTGCAGACTATTATTGTATGTATAAGCATTGTATATTGTTACTAATCTTAGTGATTTTTTTGTGCTAGTAATGTGGTGTTAAGAGTTTATTAGTAACGAGTAGGAAAAGATTTAAGATTCAAGATTCAAGACAGTTATACGAGTACATGTAGTGAAATGATCTCCCAAATGTCTGCGAGAGTTGTGCAATATAATTACAATACATTAAAGTGAAATTGATCGGCTTCACTGGCTGATCAGTTTCGAGACATTTTATCAGCCCGCCCAATCTCCAACTTTATAATATAATAGATATAATAGATATAATAGATATAATATATAATTATAATAGATAATCAAGCTTCAGTAGGTTTTTGTTGTGCGGATAGGCTACTTTGAATGATTGACCTGTGTTGCTTGTGATAAGCATGCCCGAAATTCTCCAAAAAGTTCAAAGTATGCTTATTCTGACTTTTACTGTGATTTCATGTTCCTAGGAGGAGAAAAGAGGTGTCCCTCCGTTTACTTGTTTGCCCCACCTGAGAGCGCACAGGATGACGAGATGACTCTGACTTGCTATGTGAAACACTTCTACCCCAAAGAAGTTGTTGTGTATTGGCTTGCTAATGACAAAAAACTGAACGATACAGAAATTTACCAGCAGAGAACCTCTAGCGTGATTGAGGTCGAGAAAGACAGTCTCTATTCGGTTTACAGCCAACTTGTCTTTAGGCCTGAAGTTTGGGAGAGTGGGACTGTGTTCAGCTGCTTGGTGTACCACGAGGCCATTGACCCAACCACCCGAATCATAGCCAGATCAATCGACAACGTTTCACACAAACCCACTTTAGTGAGCCTCAGCATGAACGTTCCCTCATCCTGTGCTTCATTTTAAAACCTGTGTTTTGTCTGCTGTTGTCATGCTTGTTTAATTTGGTCTTCGTGGGTTTTTTTTTCTTCTTTAAACAATGTCTTTGTCTTCAAGTGTGTTTGATGCTTTTGTGTTGTTGCTTTCTGAAAAATGTCAGAAGAAATACTACACATTTTAAACCGTTATAATAAAAACAGTCCTTCAGCATGTACGCCCTGTGTAGTAAATATGACATGATACAATCATTACACAAGTAGAAATGGTAGAAACAATACCACTGCAGTAAGATTTGACTGCCTCATTGCATCAGTTTATGCATCGTATCTTCAATATTGGAGCGTAGGTAAAAAAAAAGACCAGTACTAATTGCAACTTTTATACATTCCTTCGAAAATGACTGGAAATCTTACTAATAAAAAATATACAGTCATAGCAGTACTATGAGCCAAGTGGCAAGAACACCCATATCAATACATCATTTAGTAACGATAATTATTATTATTATTAGCCGTAGTAGTATTAGTCCCGCAGCATTCAGTAAGGATTGTTGGAATTATTTAATGGCATATTGCTTGTTCATTTAAACAAAGACACAAAATGAGAAAAAGTGTGCATCTGTGTGTGTGTTCTTAAAGTGAGTGACTATTTAACAAGCTCCTGTCTGCTCTGTCTGGCTTTAATCACTTTGTTTCAAATTCAGTAGTAATGTATGTTATCTCTGCTGGTGTATTCATAGTAGGATAGCAAATATAGTTTGGCATGTAAAGTGGGAAAAGACTTTTTCACTCGTTTCCTCAACAACAACTCAACAAGTCAGGGTCACCTCTACTGGTCATTCATATATTGAAATATATACAGGTTACATGCAGCATAATCTACATACTTCTGTACTGTAATCTGTTCTCTGTAGCCATTTATTAATTGCCAGCACCCCTACAGGACCGCCAATGAGCACAGCAGTGACACTGTCATGGTAGTGATAAACTAATCTGTCTTACACTGGTACAAATGGATCAGGCAACTTTGGAGTTTTGAAACATTAGATGCATCTAAACGGTTGGCCCACACTGTAGATTAGAAACAAAAAAGTTAGAGACAAAAGCTACCTGATCATTGAAGAAAAGGGCGCTGAAAATCTATAATTGTATAGTTACAAATTGCACCTATGAGAATCAGAACTCGAAAACTTTAATGACCCTGGAGAAAACTGTATGCACTGAACAGAACAAACATACAGAGACACAAATACAAGAATAATATATATTATAAAGTCTGCATAAATCCAATAAAAACTCTGCAAAAAATACTCTATACATAATACAATATGCTATACATGTAGATGCTGGAGTAATAATGCTATAGATAAATAACTGACAATTAAGTGAATTGCTAGTGGTTAGGAGTCTGATATGGTTGTTATAGAGATCAGTCTGTAATATTGATATAAGTAGTGATGTTTCACATGGTAAGACTTTTACACAGAATGATATGATATTGCACATAATGATAATGTTTTTTTTGCACCTGATTAAAAAAAAAAGCACAATATTGCACATAGTTGACTTTTGTACATAAGTAATCAAGAAATATGCTCATTTGGGCAGAAAATGTTTGTTGGCTTTGAAAAGCAGTAAGATTAGATAACATTATTGTAGCCAATGTCGATTTGATTTTTGTCAATGCCTTGGTTTAACTACTACCAGACCTCACTTCTAGTTATTGGCTCATTAAATTAAATCAGGTGTGCTGCTGATGGAATTTATTAGATATGAGCTAGATGGGGTAGATTATTTATCAAATATATATTATATATGTACATTATATATATATGTACAGTTGTGCATCTTCACTCAAACAGACATTTATATTGTTTTTGTCATGACGTCTCTGTGTATTTATACAGTCGTAACATGAGCAATTTCCTGTAAAGTGTACTGATTCTTAATCAGATTTTTTTTGTGTTTGTATATTTTTCTGTAATAAGCTTGTGAAATGGCAGAAAGGTAGATAGCACCCTTCACATTCATTATGTCATATATTTTTTTCCAGTCACTGTGGACTGTCCCCTGATGATGAACATGTTCTGGCACGAGGCAAATCAAAGAAACTGGCCAGAGGAGACAGATGACTGTAACATGTGGAACACCGCCTTAACTTTTATCTTTCTCTTCCTCATCACCTTCTTCTACTGCATTGGTGCCACTATTATCAAGGTATGACTTTTTACAATATTACAATGCAAACAGGATGGGAGGCAGAAGTGGAGAGGGCATAGGTTAGGTTTCATATATTGTCATACGTTTAAATAATATTTTGAGTTTAATGCATTGTAATCTATCTTCTTTAATTATTTTTTATTTTAGGTGAAATGAATTCCGAGCAAAAGGATTCAAATGTCAGGCTGTCCCACTTCAAACTCCTCTGAAACTCCACTTCTTGTCACTTTCTACATATTTTATTTCTGTAAATACATTTGAATTATGGATCTTTTGTGTGTGCATTTACTGTAATAAATCTCAAATCGTGTTTAAATAAATGTACCTTATTTTGAGCAAAAGTATGTCATCATCTTTTATTTATTTTCCTTTTTGAATTCTTAGTGAAAGTCTTTACTGTTTCACTAAGGACAGTGTCAACATGTTATGTTAAAAAAAAAAACGGCTACAAGGGAACGGATCACTGAACAAAGCAGGACAAATGAAAACAGGCCGTTACATAACTTATTACATCCATGCATGCAAATACTGTGCTTCTTCCTGTGCAGCTGTGCTCCACTCCCTCTCAGGGACACAGCTGGCCTCTCACTTCTGCTTTTGGGGTTTATTTCGGTCCTGGCTGTTGCCTATTGCTTCCACCTCCTGCCTGTTGTGCTCGCTGAACCCTGTTGTGCACTCCTTCCTCTTCACTGCAGGTCAAAACCTGAAACAAAGCATCTCAAAGGCAACAATCCTACTGCACCATTAAGACAAGACAGGTTTGCGTTTTTGATCAAGTATGGAAGTAATAAAGTATAAATTCAAAAAATGTCGCAATCAGATTTTAAAGTACTTATACTTAAACCAATTTATAAACCTA
>JBBJLR010136948.1:0-16758 GCA_037577145.1 Brachypetersius gabonensis | reverse complement strand
TGCTACAGACTAAAAAACAATATTGCTGCCCTATTTTTTCTTGTTGGCAATATTCGGCACGTTTTCCATCCACTACAGGAATGAGGACGCCGAGCTGGTCTCGAGGTGCTTTTTGCGGCTCTCTTCGTTTATCACAGCCAGTGTGCGCCACTAACTTACAATAACAGAACAATGATCGCATTTTAACTTTAAAATATATTTTTATATATGACCGTGGGAGCGGGCGGGAATTTTTAAAATAGTCCCGCGCAGGGCTTTACTTCATATCTCCTGCTCTGAGCTGTGCGCTCTTCTTCGGTGCAAAAAATCCTTCTCCCTGCGGCAAAAACAGCATGTTCCCCGGGTCACACCCTGCATTTTTTATAATCGAATCATTCGAGTTACGCGAATAATCGTTTCAGCCCTAGAGGAGACTGATGTTGAATTCACACTGCTTGCAATGACCAAGGCTTCTGGGAAGGACATGGTTTACATTTCCATTTCTACTCTCAAATGCATGAATACAAACTTGCTACGGGCCACAGAACTAAAACATATGTTTGCATAAAAAGTGCCAATTCAACTTTCCCCTTAACCCAAATGGAGTCCGTTTCTGGCCCATAGGATGTCTCTAAGAGATTACTGAATGACTGCACACTTTTTTGAGCAGTGTGTGATGGTTTATCCAGACAGCACCTCATTTGTGGGATATGAACTTTCATTGTTTGCTACATCAACCTCATAGCTCATAACCCAAAGAAGAAAACTTCAGACCAAATACATTAAGGCTATGTTTTTTGGTAAAATCGTCCCTTTAAAGGACACACATACAACATTTCTCCTTTACTCCCACTTGTGTGGCTTTATGTGAGAACTCATTTCTACATGACTCTCCATCCTCTGTTTATCCCTCAGGTTTTAACAGGCAGAAACAGCACCTGTAAAAATGACACACGTAAATGAACTCTGGTCTGTTTGGCCACTCTTTGTACCACCTCACTGAAAAACCAGTCCAGGATGAAAGACTCCAGGGTGACTGATCAGGGCTGAACACAGCAGATGCTCTTTATGTCATGCAAAATGTGATGAACTGATCAATAAAAATGCTCCAAAATATCTTGGCATAAAAACTACTTATGTTCCCTTTCATTAAAAAATAAGGTAAAAACTTATTGCACAGGGAGGATTTGGGAGATTCTTGTTTTTTCCGGACAGTGACGATGCGTCCTGTACTGACTGGGGAGTGAATGAGTCATTATGAAACAAACTTATATTTCAAAACAGTGAGTAACATTGGATTTCCATTACATGGGCTCATTAAGTATAATGATTAATAAGAGATAAGTATTTTTGTTTGGATGCATTCATGAATACATAAACACTAAACAGCCCACTAGAAACTGTTCAGTATTTATTTTCATTTAATTAAATATTCAAATGCAGTTTTGGTTCGGCTGCTGTGAGCTCAACATTACTCACTACTGCTCACAGGGGCAAGAAAACTGCTCTATCTGCAAGGCTTAAAGTAGCCAGCTTTAGTGAGCGTGAGCTCGAGCGTGTGTGTGTGTGCGTGTGTGTGTGTGTGAGAGAGAGAGAGAGAGAGAGTGGGTGAATGAGAGTGGGTGTGAGAGAGAGAGAGAGAGAGAGAGAGAGAGAGAGGTCCCAAAGCAACAAAATTCAGTAAATAGCAACTTAAACAAGGATTAAAGTAATCAATCAGCAGCAGCTACACAAAACAGCCCATAGGGATTCATTTCACCTTCAAAGCCCTCTCTCTCTACCCTTCTCTCATCTTTCATTCTCTCTTTTTCCTTGTTCATTCTCTCTCTCTCTCTCTTCCCGTCTCTCCTTTCACTCTCGCTCTTCCCCATTGTCTCTCTCTCTCTTTCATTCTCTCTCTTCCTCTGTCTTTTATTTTTTCTTCCCGTCTCTCCTCTTTCCTCTCTGCCTCTCCTCTTTAATTCTCTCATTCCATGTCTTCCCTCTTTTATTCTCTCACCTTCTATCTCTCCTCTTTTATTCTCTCTTCCCTTCTGTCTCTCCCCTTTTATTCTCTCTCCCTCTGTCTCTTCTTTTTTTATTCTTTCTTCCCCTCTGTCTCTCCTCTTTCATTCTCTTACCCTCAGTCTCTCCTTTATCATTCACTCTCCCTCTCCCCCACTGTCTCTCCTTCATTCTCTCTATTCCCCTGTCTCTCTACTGTCTTTCCCTTCCCATCACTCCAATTTCATTCTCTCTTCCCTTGTCTCTCCTTTCTCTCTCCTTTCATTTTCTCTTCCACTTCTCTCCTGTCCTTCCTCTTTCATTTGCTCTCTCTCTTCCCTTCGGTCTCTCCTCCTTCATTCTTATCCTATTCCCTTGGGTTCATCCTCATTTATTTTCTCTCCCTCTTTTCTTTCCTTCTCTTTTTTGGTGATTTCCTTCTCTCTCCTCCTTCTTCCATTCATTCACCTTTTCTTTTCCTTCTGTCAGCGATTCCTCTTTGCTTTATTCTCTGCCTCTTGCACCCCATTCATTTCATCTACTCTCTTTCATTCTCTCTTTTCTCTTTTGTTCTCTCATTCACTTTCTTTCTCATTCCTTCTTCCTCTTTTCATTCTCTTGGTCTTTCAGTCTGTCTGACTCTCCCCTCGCCTTTTCGTAATCTCTCTTTTTCTCATATTCTTTCCTCTCTCTTTTCTAGCCTCTTTCCCTTATTTACTCATCTGTTCCCCTCCAGACTTACTCATCTCCTACCTTTATGTGTGTCCTCCATAATACACTGCAACCTCAGATCTATTCCTCTAGTTCTATACAGGTGTGTGTTGTGCTTTGTAATTTGAAAGTTTGTCACCTCAGTTCTGCACCAGACAAACACACGCGCACACACGCGCACACGCACTCATACAAATATACAAGGTGCCTAGATACAGGTGTTACAAAGGTGTCAGCATTCAGCACCACCAGTATACTGATCACCGCCTGCTCATCTGGAATCATATGCACCTTTTTCTTCACTGGTTCCCGACTTAAGTTAGATGTGCTTTGTTCTGCTTGAATGATTCATATGTAGGCCACTATGTTGCTTAACAAACAAAAACATTCCTCCAAAACCAGTCTGTGAAAATGAGAGCCTTTGAAAGGCCTTCAGGAAGCCTGCAGAACTGTTCAAGACAACAATGGAAATACAAGAAATCTTTGCAAAATATTAAGAAATGGCTCGAGACTTTTACAAAGTACTGTAACTGCTGTTCTGTGCCCACCTGAATAACTGTTGGCTCTGAAATGACGGTCTCTGGCTTCAGGACCTCCACCACAGCCTCAGGAATGACTGCCTTCTTCATACACTGCATTCCAAAGCCATACACGTTGTCCCAGAATGCAATGCGGTCGCTGTGCTTGTCGGTGTCGCTCACTGCCGCCAGGCTAATGCTACAGCAGTCAGGATAAACTGAAAGAGATTATTCATTACAGGTAGTGAGACCCCAAACAAAAATTGGACTTAAATTAAACAAATCTAATCATATTCTCAAATTTTAAAAATATAAAATTATTTATTAATTATTCAGAAAAAGTCAGACCTCCACTGCACTCCACTGACCCCAGACATGGTTGCATCTGTCATGAAGTGTTTGAATCCAAACTTAGATACTGTAAACCAGCAAGCATTTTTGCGCCACAGACCAGTTTCATGTGTTTGTTTTTTAGTTATTCTTACTAGCTTGTGGGCTAAATTTTTGATGTACTGTATCATGTGACCGAGACATTTACATTACACTTACGGCATTTAGCTGACGCTCTAAACAGCTTAACTTATCTGTAAACTATTCAACTGAGATACTGCACATTCGGTGCACCTATACAACATCTGTCAAATAGTACCTAACCAACACCTGCCAAACAATTCCAGAACATCATAAGCCATAGAAAGGTCAAGAGAAAAGCAGTAGAATACAAGAGGTAATTAGTCACAAAGAATATTTCAAAATGAAAGATCACAGGTCAATAAAAAAAACCAAAACTAACTGTTTTTCATGCTGATTTCAGATCTCCTTTCAGTCACATCAATTTTGTGAATTATGAGTAATATTAGATGTGCAATAGACTTCCAGGTGTTTTTATTAAACTGCAGGCACCAATCAAGCAACTGTTTCAATATTTTCAGTGCAAAGTCAAATAGGCGCACACTGTGGCATAGATATAATGATCAGTGTCACTCAGCTACCACTGTTTCTTCAAAAACACTTAGTAAATGGTTATTATATGCTAATTATACTATCATGCAATATATTACTAGGTATATAACTGGTAACAGTTGAGCAACAGTTCTCCAGGCCTCCTAAAGAACGTTCAATGGCCTAGTGACCACACAGGGACCTATGTATGAATTATTGAAGTATGACAAAGCATATTTAAGTTAAGGCCTGAACCAGTGAAGAAACAGAAGATGATTCCAGATGATCAGGTGGTGATCAGTAGACTGGTAGAGTGGAATGCTGAGTGGTTGCAGCCCGTTGCAGTAAAACATTTGTTCCCACTTCTTTCATTTAATCTGCTCAACATGCCAAAGACACAAGAGTTGAACAGGTAGAAAATAGGAATTTTCATGAACAAGGAGATTCAAAGCAAAATGTTAAGAAATAAGGGGTGGCTAAAGACTTTTGCACAGCACTGTAAGATCAATATAACACTACAATTTTCTGGTTCCCACAAAACCAGGATTTACCGTCATCTGTGCAGCTCTAAGTGAAAAAGGTAAACAGGAGGTTCGCATAGCGTGTAATGTCCCATTCATTATCTGAACATGTGTTAATGAGAACATTTATCATGTTATAGCAAGTCACATGACCCAATTATCCAACCAGACAACAAGGTCCTACCATTTTGCAGCGTTTTAAAAGACAGCAAACATCTCTCTGCTTAAGCATCAAAAAGACCAAAGAGCTTCCAGCAAGAAAAATCCAAATTCAACTGGTCATAATCATAAAAATTCTACATTTATCAGTCCATTCATCAGTTTTAATGCTTTTTTATGGTTGGCAATAAGGAATGCACTCTGAGCTTGTCTCGCCTCCGGCTGCGGGGGACACAGGACTCATAGATATGCTATAAGCTAATGGATGAGTTGCGAACAGCCATAGTTAAACAGCTAATGAAGGTTAGGGTCACTCTCTCTCTCTCTCTCTCTCTCTCTCTCTCTCTCTCTCTCTCTCTCTCTCTCACCCACCCACCCACAAAAACTGGCCAGAGGCACAAAGACAATGAAAACATTAATTCCTACATAATACAACCATTATACAAGTTACCAAACAGTCCTGGTGAATAAAGCATGTTGAGGTGATGTTAAAGCAATGTGACACCACAATTTAAGGCTACTTGATGAATCAAATTTTATTTTCAATAATGATTTTGTCTTCTAATAGCTATAAAAACAGGATAATTAGGATTATTAAAAGTTTTATGCCTTATTCCCATTGTAGGTGAAGTGAACAGTCATGATCCACTGTCTCCTGACACGGGGAAGATATAAGCAGCGAGTGAATAGTCAGCTCTTGAAGTTAATGGTGGTAGCAGAAAAAAGGAAGAAAGGATCTGAGACACTTTGAAAAGAACCAAACTGTGATGCCTGAATGACTGAATAACTCCAATTACAATACATCATTAGAATATTTATATTGGGACATCTATATTGGTTGTGTCCTGGTCTGAAACAGAAACTTATACACACACACACTCTTTCACACACACACACGCGCGCTCCTGTCAGAAATGTCACACCACTTATATGCGATTAGTGACAGCATGAGTAACTGTCCCACGTAGAAGAAGTGGGTGCTGATTGGGCAGAAAACGGCACTGTCCCACACGTTGGGGGAGGCAGCAGGGGCCATGTCCCATGATTCACTGCTTTGACATCTGTGTCCTTCTCGATTCGGTGCCCATGGCGCGTTTGTCAAGCACCCTAACCCCCCACCTTACCCCATCACCCCCCTCGACCAGTCATGGTCGGTCGTGAAGTTCTGCTTGGATGAGTTTGGGGGGATGAAGGGGGTAAGAGGGGGTTGAGAGGAAGAACAGTACAGGAAAAAAATCCTCTATCACCAGGAGAGTGAGTGATGTGTAAGGATAAAGAAGAGAGGTTAATGATAAGAAGAAGACAGGAGAGGAGGAGAGAGAGTGGCTTATGGTCCTATAACAGAGAAAGAGAGCAGCTGTGGTGGGAGGAGGGCGTGCGGACAGCAGTAACTAATGCTGCTCAGACACATAGCGAAAGGTGTCTGCTGAAAAATCAGTCTACCTCACTCAGGTATAGAGCCACCTCCGGATGATATAAAGAGCCAAAACACAGCTGAAAACCTGCCAAAATAAAGCCCAAACAGACAACTTCCAGTCTGTGTTTCTGCAGGCTTCGCTGTGTGGTGGTTTAGAGCAGCTTTTCTTCAGTGTGTGTGTTGCAAAATATATCGCCTGCTAGCCGTTTTCACGATATCAGTCTCTGCAATACTGATATCACAGGTTACAATATGCAAATGAGACTGCAATCACAGCTTTTGGGCAGGGGGACCAGTCACAGCTCCAGGTAAGTTACTGGGTGTTTTTGATGAATTGGTCTTCATGTAATCCAACAAAAGTAAAATTTTTAGCCGTTAAAGGTGTTGGCTATTTGGTGCTTGAATGGGCGGAATATGTGATGTGGTAAAAGAAAAAAAAAGGCTGAAAATGCCTAATGTTTTAGTGCAAACCCTAAATATGCCCCCAAATATGCTCACAAACACTTTATTTTAATAAATTCTTTACCCGTAAAGAAAATGTAACGGTAAACTGTACAGTATCCGTACTGTACAGCTGCTGTCGCAGTGCTAGAATGTAAAATACCAATGTTACCCCTGGACTAGACTGTAATTCATGCATACGCCTTTGGTATGAACAGGTTAAATACAGTAAAAAATGAATAAAATTTGCAGTAATAAAAATACAGGGCTTAAAGAAGAACAAAAGTAAAAACACTCGAGACGCCCCACGGCGGAACTTCTGGACTGAAGCCGCGAGGGATGCGTCAAAGGGCACCAGGCAATCAGTAGCAAGAAGAAATAAATAATGTTCTCAGATTCTTTCAAACCCCCCACCTCTGATAACAGGTCGGACGGCAGGGTCTCATCCAACACATCCCCTCATCCTCGTGCTGGTTGTTTGTTTTGGGGCAACGCTACGCAGAGGAGGCTCATTCCGTTCAGATGCATCTGATTGTCCTGCTAACCACCTCGCCCAAACACAAACAACCCAGCACTAGGACAAGGGGGCATGGCAGAATCAAATAGAATCTAAATAAAAATAAGATACTATACTAACAGTGCAGTATAAAATGTACACTATACAATCTAGAGACAAATAATATGGACAGCTGTGTAAAAATATTTAAATAAATGTATTTATAAACGAATGGATACAAAGTTAATCAAATATGTGCAAACGTGTTGAAGTTAACTCCAAAGAAGATAAGACCTGAAAGCTCTTAGACTTCTGCCACTCAAATCATTGAGCCACATGGACATACAAAACAACACCCCCACACACAAACACCCCTCTTGCTGGCATCTGTCCACATGCTACATGTAAATATCACTCTACCGTCACACTGAATTACACAGTGTTACTGTGTGCAGTGCTGTAGTGCAGAAGGTGTGGAAGGGATTGTACCAGACCTGCACAATATGGGGAAAAAAATTATACTGCAATTTTACAGCTACATATTGCAACTCTAATACCTTTCAATGTATTAAAAGGTCCATATCATTACTTTTCAGGAATTAAAAAAGGTTTCAAAGGGTATTTATTACCCTATGTTTCCACCCAATATCCCCCATTTATTTCACCCAGTAACTCACCTTGACACTGATTGGTTAGAGGCTCATTTGCATATTGCAGCCTTATGCAGTTTCAGTGTACCAGAGCTCAATATCACAACAATGATTATCAGATGGCATATTATTCAGCCCATAATGGACACTGGGTACACTGGATTTCTCTTAAACTGTGTTTGAACACTTAATTAAATACAATTAACAGTTAAAACCAGGACAAGCACAGCTACTATTAATAAACACAGAGTTCATAATGATTGTTATGTCAAAAAAACTGCAATACAGACAAGGACTCCAAAACTATAGCTTGAACTGCAAAAACTATAGTTTGAAACTGCAGCTTAAGTTTGACCTGGAGCCAAACATATCTATAATCCAAAACCGCATCTTATGTTTGATCTGGAGCTAAACAAATCAAAGAGAGATTAGATTAACTCACCTGAACCTCCTTCGGTGAGGTATGTATCCCTAGCAATGAGCACAGAATCCAACATGGACTCAAACAGAAGGAAGTAGCCCTGTGGAGAGATCAGATTTGAGTTTAAACACACTTAACACAGACATAGCAGAGCTAATTGGAAAAATGGCATTTTCAAATGCTTTCATTAGATATTATCACACTGATGAACTACACTCTCTCAGTAGCACAACTGATTACTGAATAAACTCCACCAAGTTTTATAAAGAAAAACATCCCTCTTGTTTTGGTTTGACCCTTAAAGCTATCTTCAGTAGTGCAGTCTGAAACCTTGCAGCTCACAGGTTGTCCGCTCTGCTAAAATTGTGGAATGATAAAATGCCGTTTAAAGCAAAGGTTGCACTGGACAATGATGGCTGGAGACCATGTAAATGATATATACACTCTGACTTTATATATGATATTTAAGAATATAGAGGATATTTACTCTCTAAATGTATACATATACATAATACATATGATTATACACTCACTGATTTAATTTTATATGTGAAGACATGGGAGTGAAAACGGTAAGCCAGAATAAACGTGGGTAATATTTTACAGGGTCTTGCAACTAGAATGTTTCCTCATTTTGTAAGTCGCTTTGAATAAAGGCATCTGCCAAAATAATGTATTGTGATGCAAAGAAATATTAAAAGACATTAAAATTGCTTTGGGAGAATCAAATTCACACACATACAGATATTCTCTCTCTGGATTTATGATCGTGATGCCTGTTAAAGCACATACATAGTTACCCAGAATCCTCCCTGGGTGTGGTGACCCCAGACTAACCCTGGTTCTGCTTGAGAGAATGGCAGGTCATCCCTGCTATTAATGCAGAACTGCAGAACTTGCACTCTCGCTGCTCCACTCTCAACAGTGAAGAGCAGGCTGACTCACAGAATCACACAACCCTCCTCTCTGCACTTATATGCAGTGATCATCCAGCTCCAGACCAGCTGCTCCAATACTCCTATTCCACTGCACTGGTTCCCGTGCCGGTTCCCAATTTTGGAACCAGTGCCGTGCTTTTCCACAGAAAAAAAATGCCGGTGCCCTAAAACAAGCACCGAACCGGCACCTAAACTCTGCTGGTCTCGTAGCAAGAACCCGTGATGTCACAAACAATGGGCGGAGTCTTGTATGTAATCGTTGTCTATGTCGACCCCTTTCAACAGTAATAACCTGCTGAATAACCTGCATTTGGATACTGAAATAAATTCTCAAGAATAAGCAGCAAGCAGGAATTGAGTTCGGCCATGTTTGTTTCTGTTTATTTGGCGTGACCTATCACGTATTATCATGCGGCTCCCGCTGAGCTCCTGTCTAGTGTAAACATGGGCCGGTTCTCGGCTGGTTCCCAGTTCAGCACCGGCCGAGCACCAGAACCGGCTCCTGGCACCAGCACCAGTGTAGTGGAAAAGGTGTGTGAGAGAACCCTTATCCATAACAATTTATATGAATAAATTTTACATAATTTAATTACAAAATATTTATTGTTTAATTTAATTCATTTAAAAGTAAATGTTTTATGGCACTTTAAAGATGTATCTTTTAGTGTCTGTCACTAGTGCTTTCTGTTCTGCGCAGTGACAGAGAGGACAGTTGCCTCGCTGTTAGAAGGTCCTGATTGATTCAGGAAAAGAAAGAGTTTGATTCATAGTCGGGACAGGCAGTGCTGGTCCAGACTTCTCTGGTTGATATGAATGCTGTGAATCCAGCACATTGTATAGGCAAAATATATCATTTCTGATGGGATAAAAATATATCATTTCTGATGGGAGTTCTAACATAAATATCACGCAACCTCTAGAGTTTCTAAACTCGGCAGAAAAAAGCATTTGAGCATAGGCATGTCAGTAGCATAAGCCCCACCTCCTTTTTGTCCTCTTTGTTCTGATAGGCTGCACCAAGAAGCCTAGTACTGAAATTGTATTGGCAATTATTTGTAATAATTGTAATAATAATTTGTATTAACAGTACTGTATGAGTACAGAATGAGGAGTTTCTGAAAGCCCACCATCATCACACAGTCTGAAGCTTGGAGGGTGCGGGGAGTGGTATTCCAATAAAACTCCCCATTCTCTTGCTGCTTTTATCTGTAGGCTAAAAAGCACCACAACTCATCAGTCACTCTCCCATCCCACCAGCCCCCCACAGCGCCACACACTGACAGCCAGGCGGCACAGATAAGCCTTCTAATGACACACACACACGAGGACACACTCTCACCCCAGGACAGGCGGTGGGGGTACAAATTTATGACCATGGGGCCTGTCCCCTGGGTGAACTTAGATGATGATGATGATGATGATGGTACTGCATTGTCAGTCAGTTGTTTTAACCCTTAGAGGTCCCAGTCAACACAATCCTGCTGCATTTTTATATGAATAACCTTTGAATCGCAGTTTCACTGACAAGTGGAGACACTGCTCATTCCATCAGCGTGTGTGAATGAAGAAAGAGATACTTTATGATCTACTCTAATGGAATGTAATGGTCTAATTTTGCAGAAGCAAAAAAAGCATCAAAACGGACAATGTAGATTGCAAAAAGATTGTAGAAAAAGAATTGATTGTAATTCATTAGGAAACTATGGAGTTAACTATATCCTTAATTGACTGCAGTTAAATTATATAATAAACTGAGTATACAGAACAACTCTACAGTAATCCAGCTTTGTAAGAAAACGGCTTTATTATGAGTCCTAGAGCAATGCAGATTTAGATGGTCAGTGTTTCAGTGATTAGTTCGGAGCAGTGAATTATAAAACCAGCTCCAGCTTATACTCAAGGGTTCAGTATCGGAAGCAGAAAAGAACAAGCGTTATCGTTCTGTCTTCTTGCAGAATCATTGAGGGCATTTCTGTCAGGCCCATGGCGACGTGTCCTTGCTCTGGGCTGCTCTTAAAAAGACTTAGCACTGGACTGATAGCTTAGCTTCTCCTCGGTGTAATTTAGAACCCAATTTCACAGGCGGCTGCTTCCACTGCAGTGAGTGAGTGAGTGAATGAGTGAGCGAGCAAGAGAGAGAGAGAGACTTTCAGAAAAAAAGGTGACACCTCTTCCCTGTCCCTCTCTCCCTCTCTGTCTCCCCATTAACTATTAATTACCAAAACAAGGTGCAGTCCCCACCTGGCACGGCTTTGGGGAAAATACGTGCGCAGCAGAGCAGAAATGATGAGTGAAAATGTAATAATCACAAACAGTGATGACTATGCTTGTCTCATCTCTATACATACATACACACGCGCACACACACACACATGCCCGCACACACACGCACCAAACAACCTCTGGACCAATGTGCAACTAACAATTTTTCTATAACTGATTAAACTAAAAACTATCATGCAATCAACCTAATCATCCTTCTTTGGTATAAAGAAGTAGAGCTGCATGATATGGACAAATATCAGTATTGCAATTTCTTGCTACATATGACAATGCATTTCAAGATATTAAAGGGCCAAAAAGTCTAATTACTCATTAATATTTCCATATTATTTCAAATGGTATGTTTGTTCCCCCATCCATACAAGTAAGCTACAAAAAATAATAGTTTTTGTGTTTTTAAAGGGTCCATATTCGACATATTCTTTGTATTTCAGTTTCTCCCTAATGTTTGATGGGTTTCTGTGAAACATTATATATCAACTTCAAGTCTTTTTAATTGCAGAAAACTGATAATATATTAAAAGGAAACCCAATAGTCATGTGTATCAGTAAAATTGCAATACTAATATTTTGTCCTGATTGTAAAGATCTACTAGCCACTACCAGCATTAAGGAAAAACGTCCACTCCAAACTTAAGTAAACGTGTTCTTTCATTTCTAAATGGTAAGAATATAATTGTATTGTAACTCTAGTAATCTTAATTATAATCACAAAAATGTAACAAATGAATCCAAATGCACCAAATACGCACATACACATACATCTCATAAAAGAAAGGGATGGAATGTGCAATCAGCCTGAACTCACATGTGCAGCTTCAGCTGGGCCATGTTCAACAGAAGGGATTGAACAATGCTAATGAAATGCTAATGAAAATAGGGCAGCAGCACTCAAGCCAGTTAAATTAATTAGCATATTATCACACATAAAAGAACACACACACAAACACATGTGCACACACACAAGTAAGTTTTATAAACAACTGTATGTACAAATAAAAGTCTATAAGCTGTCCTGCAGAGATACCTGGATGGCCAGCTGATTTTATTTAAATGAAATAGCTTAAAGGCTGTGTTAAAATATTATGTCTGAAAACGACTGGAGAAAACTCATGACAGACCAAAAACTAGAGCTGCTCAATATGGACAAAATATCAGTATTATGATTTTGCTGCTACATATTGAGATTGTGATTCATTTCACAGAATTAATGGTCCATATCACAACTTTTTCCTAAAGATTAACGATTAAAATAATTCAATTTTTGTTGAATAACATGAAGTCCTCAATTAATCAGAAACCCCAGTAACTTACCTGGACCTGTGACAAAACGAATACACTGCAGACAACCAAAGACGAAACATAATTACACATAAAAAACAAATTAATCAGTCGTCTTTCAGATGAACATGAGGTTGTGCCTGTTGGAAACTACGGTACAGAAACATGGTTCACCTATTCATGACACCTACATTTAGCATGCTGAGGAACAAATGCCACAGAAGGTATTCTGATGGGTGTGACAAATTTTGTTTAGTTACTACTTAAATGTACATCTAACATTTGCCACTTTTTAAATATATATAATATGCACACTTTAACACACAAATTGTGATGTTCTACAGTTTTGTGAAAAATCTGTAGTTCTGTTTAACCATAAGTAAAAATATGTGAAAGAACTGCGCTTAGGGAACATGTGGCTAAATGGAAAGATGTCAGAAACAGGAGAGTAGCTAGTTGACATCTAAGGTAGAAAAATAATATTTGAACAGAGTCACCAAATGGCATGAACTGCTTGACTCAGTTTTCAGCTGCAGGAAGACGAGCTGCCCGGCTGGTCCTTTACAGTAAGCAGCTGTTGTCGGCTTCCTGTTCCTGACAAAACCAGAAAAAAAACGGCGCTACTGCGGCACAGCAAACACACTGGCTCTAAACACCTGCATCAGCACCAGCCCGCTCAACACCATCAGCTGGAGTCCCCACGGCTGCTCGCTCACACACACAAAAAAAAAACAATTATACACGCTTCAATAAACACTGCAGTGGGGCCTGGACTGACATACACATGCAGTGTATACTCGAGGGTATCACTACTACTTGCGTCCATACAGAAGTGGCATCCAGGCTCTGCACACCACTGCTAGACGGATGATCTACGGAGACAGATCTTCCCATAAAGCTGGTAAAAACCAGACATGGCACAATACCACTTTTTTTATGTTAGATACATTTGGATAACTGCTGATACGATACAAATACGATACTATTTATTTTTAAAAGAAACAAAAAGATAATGCTTTCAAAACATGTCCGGGTACATTTTGTACACCTTCACATGAATACAAAAGTCATAAATGTGATATAATAAGGGAGAAACACTGCACAGAGAACATGGTATAGTAAGATATCCACTATGGGATGTCGTTAGTAAAAACTTTACCTTTTAAGTTACTTTACTTTAACAATGCACATCTATTTGTGAGGCAGAGTATTACTGATTTGTTTTAATGCTTTGTGTTTTTGCATCATTTGAAGCACGTACACAACGCTCAAGTTTCACACAGTCCTTACGCACTAATTAAAACACATTGAGATCACTGATTTTGTGATGTCACATTTACAAATGAAACTTTTACAAATCAGTCTGCCTAAGGCAATTTAGCTTCATCCATTTATGCAGGAGTTATAAGGAACATTTGTATGAGACCAGGGCCGAAACAATGTCTGTCGCTCTCTTTCATACACACACATCACTTATACATAACCATTATATACGTGTGTGTGTGTGTGTGTGTGTGTGTGTGTGTGTGTGTGTGTGTGTGTGTGTGTGTTTTCAAGAGGTTGTTTTGAAAAAAGCATGTTAGAAAAGGCAGAAAAAAGACTAAATTTTGCAGGATATGAGCCCTTTAGAATGATCACAGTTCATAGTGTGGTATAATCATACAGTGTTTGTGGTAGGAAGGCATTTCTGTGCTGTTAAATTTCTCACTTGGTGGAAAGTGTAGGTAAACGGACAAAGCCCTGAGAAAATGTGTTTATAAGGACACTGCAGAACAGAAGACAAAAAAAGCAGCTCAGCCCAGTCCGAGTGGGGAGGGGCCTAATTTGCATGCGAATGCAGAAGAGGAGGAAATGTGCGATATCATGTGAGTATTCAAATGAGACAAGCTGTACTTCCACGGTCTGTTCAGACAGACAATGGCAGGCTGAGAGGTGCATTGTGGGCATATGGGTAATCCAGGTAAGCACAGACAGGCAGGAAGCAGGCATGGATGACACTCAGCGTCGTGGGAAACATAATGGTAGGAGGGAAATGAGTCGAGAACCCACCATGCTGTTTTGCTCAAATGTCGGGAGGGTTCTGTTCAGTTTAATTCAGTCTGAAAGATCCTCTCGGCGGTGAAAACACAGCCGTGACATGACTGGAGAAGAACTGAAAATAATCTGAGTGGATGCCTGTGCAAAGAGCAAGAGAAAATGTAGAGAGAGGGAGTGTGTGTGTGTGTGTGTACACACAGTGACTGAGTGATCGACTGCTGCTGTCCACTCTGAGGCAGGTAACTCCGCTATCAGTAGGTAATGAGGCCCATGAAGCGAATCTGCTAGTAATTCAACCACACACACGCATACGTGCACACGCGTACTTCCAATTCTTCGTTTAGGTCTATAATTTCAAACATGCAATAAAAAGACCCAAACCTTGTTGCACTGAATATGAATAAAGTCTTTCTCTTTAAAGAGATCACCTTTCAAATGTTAGACACTATTGTTTTCATATTTGTAACATCAAGGATGCACAGGATTTTACCAATTCACTGTGAACAATGAGGGGATATAAGTGCCCAAATACTTCTGTTTGTTACCTAGAAACACCTCAAATCTGATATACAGTAATCCCCCAGTTTTACGCAGATCATGACTCGCGAAGTCAGTCACACGCAGATTTTTTATGAGAACCAAACTCATTGTTTTACACGGAAATCTCCACAACAACACTGGACCTGCGAACACGCTCCACATTTTTTTTCGTGGCAATATTTTTTTAAGCATTTTACTGCATTTGTAGGTGTTTTAATAAAACAGGCCAGTTTTCAGCCCTTTTAGTGTTTATTCTGAATCCATATATAAGAATGCATGCACTTGCTTTTTCTAGATGTACAGACCTTTTATAAGTTGACTTACATGTCTGTTTAAAACTAAACAGACATGTACAGGTCATACATACTACAGGTTATATTTGAGCAGCTAAGCAACAACACATCAAGACTGGTAAAGTCATCCCTTTTTTCTTGTTCTGAAAATTGCTTATTGGTTCCTTTAGCGTAAAGGTTTGTAGTTTCAACTCAAGATCAACCAAAGCAGACAACAGGCCACTTCCAATAAGTTCAGAAACTAATCAGGAACCTTTAGGTAACATTTATTACATCAATGAACAAGGGGCCATGTATACAGTGAAGGGAATAAGAATTTGACCCCATGCTGATTTTGTAAGTTTGTCCAATCCAATAACAAAGAAATGAAAAGTCTCAGAACCGTGTCATTTCAATGGTAGGTTTATCTTAACAGTGACAGATAGCACACCAAAAGGAAAATTGAAAAAATAACTTTTTAGAACTGATTTGCATTTCATTGAGGGAAATAAGTATTTGAACCCCTGCCAACCATTAAGAGTTCTGGATCCCACAGCCTGGTTAGACACTCCTACTCAATTAGTCACCCTCATTAAAGGCACCTGTCTTAACTAGTCACCTGTATAAAATACACCTGTCCACAGAATCAATCAATCAAGCAGACTCCAAACTCTCCAACGTGGGAAAGACTAAAGAGCTGTCGAAGAATATCAGAGACAAAATTCTAGACCTGCACAAGGCTGGAATGGGCTACAAAACCTTTAGCAAGAAGCTGGGAGAGAAGGTGTAAACTGTTGGTGCAATTGTTCGAAAATGGAAGGAGCACAAAATGACCATCAATCGACCTCCGTCTGGGGAGCCACGCAAGATCTCACATCGTGGGGTGTCAATGATACTGAGAAAGGTGAGAGATCATCCTAGAACTACCCGGGAGGAGTTAGTTAATGACCTCAAAGTCACCAAGAAAACCATTGGAAACACATTACACCGCAATGGATAAAAATCCTGCAGTGCTCGCAAGGTCCCCCTGCTCAAGAAGGCACATGTGCAGCTCGTCTGAAGTTTACCAATGAACACCTGAATGATTCAGAGAATGACTGGGAGAAGGTGCTGTGGTCAGATGAGACCAAAATTGAGCTCTTTGGCATTAACTCAACTCGCCGTGTTTG
>JBBJLR010136899.1:0-16766 GCA_037577145.1 Brachypetersius gabonensis | reverse complement strand
GTCATTTCCCGTCTAAATATGACTTGCTGGTTGAATAAAATCAACTTTAAGTGAAAATTTTCCTGGGGTATGAATAATTTCGAGGCTCACTGTTTATAAAATAAAAAGCTAATAAAATCTCTGCAGAAATACACTACACTATATACAAACATGCTGGGTATAAGAACTATTGATAAATAACTTGCGGGTGAGGGAATTATAAGTAACACAAAGTGTGATTAGGATTGTTCTCTATGCCGAGTCTGTTAAAAAGAGTATTATTGCATTAAAAAGCACCTCTATAGCACCATTGTTCTGAACCGCTAGGAGGCAAATGCCTTCTGATAAATCACAGAAATGTCCGTTGAGAGATCTTGTTCATATTGCAGGACTGTGTTGACAATGGTGGAACTTTTGCTTTTAATTATGTTTGTTTCTTCTTGTTTGGAGCATTGTGCCATTGTTTTCCTTAACCAGTTTCTGCCTGTGTTTTTCATTTACAAAGATCACTGCACATTTGAAGGAAGGAGAAGTGGTGATAGAAAATGCCCAGAATGACTTCTCCAGCTTTGAAAACATGTGGATTAACCATGAGGAGTTTGCCCACGTCATTGAAATCTATGACTTTCCAGCCATGTTCAAAACAGACGACTTACTGGATGCCTTCGCAGACTACAGGTAAACTCTGCAAGACCCATAGACATGTTCCTGCGACCTCACTGAAGTGGAATCTTTTGAGTAAACTTTGAATCATAAATAGGATTTCCACTGTGTCTAATGCAGTGGTAAGTTATAAACAAAGCTATTCAGAGGGATTTCATTATAGAGAAACGTACCAAGTCAGATTTCTTTATAGTGGAGGTGAATAGAACCAAACATCTCCAACACAAATCCAGCTGTTGAAGTCATTATCACCAGTGAAGCTACACATTTTTATATGGATGTTGATGATGGTAAAATAGTGCCCTGCATGTATTCCTCCACCATTAATGGGTTCAGTATTAGAACCAGACCCTTGTCAGAACTCTCAGCATCTTGGGTGTCAGGTGGCAAAACCATAGCCATTTTGAAGGAATGACTCTTTAGTGAGAAGATTTTAGAACCAGACATCTGGTTCCATTCACCTCTAATGTGAACTGTTCTAACTCTGGGAGAGTTTGACTCAGTTTCACACAAACTACGCACTAATTTATCTTAAAAATCCAGACTGTATACTTCTTTCTTACTTACAGTGAAGGTGGTATGAAAATCAAGTGGGTGGATAACACACATGCTCTTGGTGTGTTTTCAAGTGCATCAGCAGGTATGATTTAATTATTAAATTTACTCTCACACACACACATATATATGTTTGACAAAATATTAATGCTGGACAACGATTAACATTTTTAATCGCGTTTAATTAAACGCATGGTTTTCTGTGATTTGCATAATTAAATAAAAAAAAACATTGCTGTGAGGATTTGATCGTGTTCAGCCACGACAGTGGGCACTAATTTTGGATGAGCAGTTCTGGAACATGTGGCGCGGAACCATTATAGTAGCTGCACTTAGGACCAAATCCATATTTAAGTCTATGTATGTGAATGCAGTGATTATTGGAGTGTGTTATTGGAGCAATTTACAAACAGGATTATAAAGGAGAGGAGTGTGAAGGACCTTTTCAAGGTTTAAGAAACTTTCAAATAATAGGTAATTTACTAGATTAAGGTTTATTCACAGATTCTCTAAAAAAAACAACAGTCAACTGAAAGGTTCTTTGGGGAAGCCAGGAAAGTTCTGTGGCTTCAAGCAAAAATCTCTTTATGTGAATTTATACAATATAAAATGAACTGGTAAAAAGGCAAATGTTCCATTCTTATATGTACTGATTTTAGTATTGTCTAAAAGGAATAAAATACATTCCACAAAAAAGTGGTACTTAACCCTAATTTCTCATGGATTAAAGTTCTCCATAGCTGCAACAGATCTCCATCAATGGAGGGCATTAAAGCTCAATTTTGAGATTGATGCAGATCCGAAGGAAGAAAAATTGGTGTGGGGTAAAAATGTGTTACCATAATAATAACGAGTTAACATGAATCAATGAACAGCACAATTTTGTGCTTCTTAGAGCATTAATATATTTATAAGTGATACAGTACTGTATAAAAGTTATGAGCTGCCTCTCAGTTTTTCATATTTTGCTTCCAATGGTCCTAGACATTCTTGTATTGTTAATGTGGTCTTAAAAAACAGTCCTCCAGGCTTCCTCAATGACTTTCAGAGACTCTCATTTTTAGGCCTGTCCCAGAACATCAATATACCAAAGATATACAGTCTGACTGGCAGAAAATAGTATTCAAAGCATATTATGAAGAAATGATCGGTACTGCATTTATATGTATTTAATATATATGTATTTAATGTATGTATATGTATTGTAGCCATAGGAGTCCTCAGCTAATGGCTGAACCTTTAGTGATGTATCAGTTTTCTCAGGCTGCTGGGTCATCCTGAATTATTTAACACCGATTTTATTATTTGTGTTCAGCGATGCAGGCCCTGTCCATCAGACACCCGCAGCTGAAGACGAGGACGCTGTCAGAAGGGAGTAAAAAGGCAAAGGGCAAAGCAGTGAGACGGGCAGGTATGTTACCTCGATATCACAAAATGATTCAGATTTTGTTTTACTCAATTATTGAAGGCATGCTAGCTGTTTTAATTATTGAATTAAAAACCTGTAATAATGTTCCTGCTCTCAGTATCACCTTACACAAAACATTTACAGCTACTTGATGGACTACAGTCAGTTACAGACCTTAATTATTAGTAAGAGTGGGTATCACTAGGATAGTACTGATCAATACTGTATTGATTCTTATACTGCTTATTAATACCGATGTTGATACTCATTTTGATACTGATGCTGTTACTGCTTATTGATACCGAAACTGCTCATCAATATCAGTTGGTGCGCTTTTTGATCCGACTTTCCATAATCTGCAGAAATAAAGGTATCACATGTAAAAGCTGTGAGGAAATTCTGCTTTTATTCAGATTTTATTGTAATTTTTTATAGAATTAAGGATCTAAACCTTGCCCTATTAATATAAGGGAGGAGCATCACTACAAGTGCTTTGATCAACAAATGTGTGCTGGTGATGAGCCGCTCCATCCCTTCACTGATCTTATCCAGCTTTGACCATTTGAAACCGCAGCTTTGTGAGAAAGTACTAACACTGCAGAAACACCAACAGCAGCATCTTCTGGACAGGAGATACTCCGGTTTTCAGTACTGACCAGTCAGGAACTGGAACCAGTTTAGAACTAGTTCTTTATGCACATCACTAATAATTAGTAAAAATTAGACTCACACTACACACTAAAGTTAAGGGATTAGCTGTTATTTTGACTTTGAATACACAAATGTAACTAGAGGTATTGTAAAGAAAACTGCCCAAGAGTTTGGGATAAAACTATTGATAGAGAATAAAAAAAGTACTATTATGGTTGTCAGGATGAACTTGGAGAAAATATTTGTCCTTTTCCTATGCAGAGTTCATTCAGCCGGTGAAGGAGAGGCCGCGTACGGACACAGTGGTGGCCAGGAGGATGGTGACCAGAGCGCTTGGCTTGAGAGGAGGACCCAGAGGAAAGCGCTACTGAGCATTAGCATCCCCAGCTGTGTACAGGAAGAATAACTCTCAAGCGTTTGTGTGCCCAACCCCTGTATTTACCAAGAGTTAGTGCACTTTTACTTGTTTATCCAACTCCCGTTTAGCAGCAATCACACCATTCAGTGTTTCCCCTGCCTTTCAGTTCATCTCCACAGATAATTTGCTGACAATGTCCAAGAAACATTAAATGCATACTTCCGCCCTCCTTTGTACAGTGAGAGATTGACGAGTACTGGTTCTGTGGTTTCTTTTATTAGTAACTTATCTAATTAAAGTTTTTTGTGTAAAAAAAAAAAAAGAAACTGTTATTCATGGTTATTAGTTGTTAATTAATTTAATGCATCCATCCAGTAATTAAAATTGGGTAGTTACAGCAGGTGAACATCTAACATTATCTGACACTTCTACTCCCAGTCAGATTAGTTTTTTCTCGTTTTGTGACAAACGCTACACTTGGATATAAATGCACCTTTTTGGTGCATTGATCATTGTCTGCAGATTTGTGGCATTAGAATTAGAAACTAGTTTTAGGAAACCAAAACAAAAGACACATTTTATTTATTTATGCATTTTGTTTATTTATTGTTGACAAAGATGAGGCTGTGCTTTATGTGCCCTCATAAAACGGAGAGCAACAGATCAACAGAAAACGTCACAAAAAAGACATTTAAAAAAAAACAAAAAAACAGTTTCACTTAGCGTGAATAAAAAAAAAATCCCTGACTTGTAGGAATAAGTTACTGGACAAGCTGACAGAACAGAGAAGGCCTTAGTATATGATGCAGTATGATGGGATGTAAAATGCGAGGCGTGAATATGAAGCTAATTATTTTAAAGCAGAGTGCCTAGCCGATGCAATCGCGTTTCCAATGTCGCAGTTCTGTCTTAATACACTTATTAATACGGATCATTTCAAGTGACACACATGCGGTACAGTACATACTCCCCCACCCCCATTTAAAGTGACAGAGGATGAAGTCCTGATGTAACACACCTTACTTTAAGTACCTTCTGAGGCCATTAATGACTGACATAAACAAACGAATATTAATAGAAATAAATATTCACAAATGCTCATTCCAACTAGCGCTGGCTGCTTCTGTCCATTCTGGTGTAGTTTCAGCCAGTGTTACAACAGAAATTTGTTAGAATAAGCCTTTATAAACACTTCTGTCAGTTTATATCAATCAAGAAAGGCTTACGTAGCCTCATGAATGCTGCCCTGTTCAATGCTGCCACACAGCACTGTGCAAAGGTCTTGAGCCACCACTCATTTCTGTATACTTTGCTTTGAATTGCCTTGTTGGTGTAAAAATTCAGTTGGTCTGTTAGACTTTCTTATCTTTGGCAAACTGAGTAGATTAAAAGATTAAAAAAGTGCATTGAGTACCACCAGTATACTGATCATCGCCTGATCATCAAGAATTATGCCCGTTTCTTCACTGGTTCAGGAATTAAGTTAGATGGTCTTTGTTCTGCTTGAATGATTCTTACGTAGGTCACTGTGTGTCTTGACTGGACTGGACTGAAAATCGGAGTCCGTGACAGTCCTTCAGGAAGCCTGGAGAACTGTTCCTCAAGACCACATTAAAATGCAAGAAAGTCAGGAACTCTGGAGGCGGAATATAAAGAAATGAGAGTGTTTGAGACTTTTGCACAGTATTATATCACAAATGTGGCTACAAGAGTCATTTAGCACCTTAAAAACGTATAAAGAATTTCTATTTCTAGCCACTTTAAAAACATCGGTTTATCATGAAACACTTTTTAAAATGGCAAACTAAAACCTAATGAATGTTCAAACGTGCATTACACTCAGTACATTAAATTGCCTGTCATTAAAAAAAGTATTCAAACCATGTAAAGAGCAGCTGGCATTTTCAAAAGAGAAAATAAAGCAATAAAAAAAATAGGATTTTATGATGAGGAGGATCTGGAGAGTTAAACTGTGTTCCAGCCCTAAGGATTGGTAAACTGCAAAGTAAACAGTACTGGTTGCGGTACGAGGTACGACTTTCCCTTTGGCTTGGCTAATGTGCCCTCTAGTGGTTGGTCTTGGTTTAACACCCAGTCTGCATGACGTCCTTACCGACCCGCTCTACCTGCGCTGCAGCTGATTGGTCTGTATTCCCGGAAACTCATCCACGTCTGAACTCCGTGAGCCACCTGGAAGACACGAGGAACAATCCAGATGATGAAATTCATCATCCAGAGCACAGTGCTCTCTGCAGGTAGTTAACAAATCATCTAAGAAACATAAAAGCAATGTGCCCTGTGTCCAATCCTATTGGCTAGCTGTGCTGGAAGGTTTCCACAGTCGCCCTCTCACTCCCCACTCACCTCACATCAAATGCAGTTGACCTGACAAGACAAGGTTAGTGCCAGAACTTTACTTCTTAAGCCTTAGCACTGATGTAGATAAGTGTATTGGGATCCGCCATGGACATACAGTGCTGTGCAAATGCGTGTTGGAATAATCATTGTATCAGTGTATTAGGATACAAGGAGTCTAGATAAAGGAGTTCCAACCACTCAGCATTCAGCACCACCAGTACACTGATCACCGCCTGATCATCTGGAATCACCTGGAACTGTTTCTTCACTGGTTCAGGCCTTAAGTTAGATGTGCTTTGTTCTGCTTGAATGATTCATATGTAGGTCACTGTGTGTCTTAACAAACAAAAAACATTCCTCTGAAACTGGTCAGGTTCAGGACAGTATCTTCCCAATAGAGAGAATTAAATCAAAATATAAAGAAATGAGGGGTCGCTGTTACTGTAAATTGATGTAGCCTAATGAACGCTGCCCTGTTCAAATCACCAAAAAGTTCATTTTTGATATTATACTCCAGCTCACCTATAATGCAGTTATATGTCCAAATCCGGTATCCATCGTACCGACATTTACATCTCATGACATTGTTGGTGAAGTCTGACTCAGCCACTTCATTATTAGGGTTAATTACAACCTGCAGGAAAGAGAAGCAAACAGGCTTGTGGATTAACAGCTCCACATTGACATAGGACTGCACACTTAAAATGCTTAATGCGCACACACACATGCACATGGGTATATATAAAATCAAAGGTTCTTAGATAAAGAGACTACTAAAATTATTGAGCCACCCCTCATTTCTTTATATTTTGGTTTCAGTTACATTGTTGGTGCAAAAATACTATTTTCTGTCTGTCAAACTGTCTTATCTTTGGCATATTGAGTAGATTAAATGAAAGAAATGGGAACAAATGTTTTATAGGAGAATTATTACATACTACCTCAAGACTACATTAAAAATGCAAGAAAGTCTGGCTGTTTAGAATGTAGAAATGAGGGATGGCTAAAGACCATTGCACAGTGCTGTATACATATATACTGTATGTAAATGTGTATGTGTGTGTGCTTTTTACAGTTAAAGTTATCACACAACTGACATTTATTGCAGCTGACAAATCTGCAGGGCTATTAAAGCGGTAGTCCAAGATGTAAAAAGAGCACTTCAGAGTGTGTTTGAGTCAAAACTGTTCACAGTGGAGGTGAATGGAACCAGGCATCTGCGCCTGTTTTTTTTTTTTTTTTAAACAAATGTTTTACCAGAGCTCTGAGAAGCTTATGGTCCTAAAGCTAAACCCTTTCATGGTGGAAGGATACATGCAGGACGTTCTGAGCCCAAATAGCTCAGAGATGTGTGGAGCTTCCCTGGGAGTCAATAGTGAATAAAACGGCTGTATTTGTGTTGGAGATATACAGGTTCCATTCACTTCCACTCTCTACTGCTGAATGAAGCATTTGAATGAAACACTAAACATTACTGGTTATTGTGTGATTTATGGTTGGATTTAGAGATTAATGTCTACCTGGAAAATGTAGTCTCCCGGTTTGACATCTGTAATGTCGATCCACTGACAGTCGATGTCGTGTCTGTAAGTGTCCCAGCAGCCTACGGTGATGCCCTGCTGTCCAAAATTTGCACAGACATACCTCTTCTGGATACCTGTCACAAAGAGAACAGCAGTTTAAAGCATCTACAAACACATCAGCGGACAACTACAGCCAACACACACACAAACCCAATCACAGCTCTTGGACAATTAAAGGGCCCATATCCTAGTCTTTATGCATTTTATTTCTTCTCTGCCCACTCATGATCTTTGTCTGGCTTTAATTCTCCAAAAGCATCATCTTACGATTAAAAGGATGTTGCCTTTTAAGAGATGTTGCCAATAGAGGCCGCTCCTGTTCTGTTTAGGGCTTTTATTTTATGTTTGAGCACAATGGTTTTTATTTGGAAGTATAATTAGTTTCAGCTGAAAGGTGTGTTTACTAAAAGGGATTTTTAGTTTTCCTTGGTTTGTGCATTTTGGGTTTTTGGTATTTAGTTCAGTTTGTGAGGGGGACGGGTTGTCGGTCCACCAGTTTTTTCCATTTCCTAGAGATTGTGTTAACATCTTTAACTACAAAATCACCAAAATCTGTTATATACACATACACACATTGTGATGTCACCGCACACTGGAGTGAAAAAGGTTTCCTATTTAATAGTAATGTTTAAAATATAAATGTATTGTTTATTCAATGTAAATCATCCATCCATCCATCCATCCATCCATTATCTACCCCTTATTTCTGCATTGGGGATGGATTGGGGGTTGGGGGTGGGTGGAGCCTATCCCAGCTGCAATGGGCGAAGGCAGGGTACACCCTGGACAGTCGCCAGCACGTCGCAGGGCCACATACAGTGACAGACAACCATTCACGCTCACATTCACAGGCAATTTAGTGTGCTCAATTCACCTATTCCCCAAAGCATGTTTTTGGTGGTGGGAGGAACCCCACATGGTCACGGGGAGAACAAGCAAACTCCACACAGAAAGACCCTGCGCCCAAGAACCCAGGACCTTCTCGCTGAGAGGCAACAGCGCTAACCCCTGCGCCACCGTGCCGCCCCAATGTAACTCATTTAATTAATAATAATTCTACATAATAAGTATGAGGTGTAGGTGACTGGATATGAGAAAAGTGCCATTTAAATTAGACATTTTATATTACATATAATATTCATATTAATTTATAAACCAACAGTAATAATCATCATTCATAACTGATTAATAACTGGTCTTTCAGAGAAGCTGTGGGTTAATTTAAGGTGATTATTATTGGATGTCTGAGTGTGTTGGATGTGTTTTGGACCTGTGGCAGTCGTGCCAGTATCTGAATTCTGAAAGGTTCTGTGATATTAGGAGATGGTTTTCTGACCTTCTTCACACTGTGTGTCCTCCAGACAGAAGCTGGCCTTGTGACCTTCAGCCACTTTGGTGCCGTTCAGACTCATGAGGTCGTAGTGGGTGAAAACCTCCATGCTGTGGTAGTGCCTGTAAACAAACAAACAAAAACATCAACAAAACATGAACAGAACATAAACAGAATATAACTGTACCCCCCCCCCCCATACAGTTTTATGTTTCTAATAAAGTATCCAGATTGTTTGCACCTTTCCATTTTGTCATTTTTATATCATTTTTAACAAACATTTTTGTTAAACAGTATTTAGTGTACCAGCTGGTCTTTCAGAGAAGCTGTGGATGAATTTGAGGTGATTATTACTGGATGTCTGAGTGTGTTGGATGTGTTTTGGACCTGTGGCAGTCGTGCCAGACCCAAGCATGCTGTCCGAGCCGCGGTCTGAAGTCAGACTGGCCGTTGTTATGGATCTGGGAGGAGAAGCGGAGGAGGCGACGGTACGAGCCGTGGTCAGCGGCGTTGGCCGTGTTGGACAGACAGTTCTCCTCGTGGGCACACTGCAGCGCATACATCGGCCGGTCCTCCAGGTAGGTGGTCTGTTCAACGATCTCTGCGTTCAAAACCAGGTCAGGAGCAGCTGAGGGACGACAAAGAGCCAACATTAACAACCTGATCTGTGTGCAGGATGCTGCAGTGTTGCTAGCCAGCACCTGTGGTAACTATGGTGGTTGCAAGGATTTTGCTAGGTGGTTATTTGGGCATTGCAGATGGTTGTTAAGGTGTTAGCGGGTTGATATGGCTGCATGAAGCTTGACAAAATGTTGAGAATTAAAAATCTGAAAAATGATGTAAATGAGGGTCTTACTGTCTGAGCAAGAGACCCCAGCGGCAAAGCGCCCACCTCCCTTCGGGCAGCTGATATGTTTACCATGATGGAGACACTGAGCCAAACTCATCTCAGTACCAGAACACCGGACCCCACTCATCACCACACTGTCTGCACTGACATCACCAGGCCAGTACCAGGTCTCCTACACACACACAAACATGTGCACAAACACAGAGAGAGCGATTGCAGTGTATAGTGGTTTAACAGCATAAACTACACAACAAACACCAAAAAAACTGTCAGCACTGCACTGGAAGATCCAGGCAAACGGTAATGAATATTTCTACAAATATGTGAATATGAATAGTCCACTAAAGGGGGCAATATAATCACATCATAAACTATGATAGCTGTGGTTCAGTGTAAATGCACACTGATTTTAGAACACACACACACACACACACACAAAGATGACAGTGTATCCAGGTTTAACACCATAAACATCCCATTGCAAACTGACCCCCCTGACCCAATGAGAGAACATATTAATTCAATTATTAAAAACAAATTAATATTAATTTCCTTTAACACTGTATTTCTTTGGCAATAGATAGTGATATGTTTTTATTTATGTATTGTTTTGTCCAGAGTGTGAATTACCCCACCATATTTGGAGGGTGCTAACACTTCTATGACCATTATGGTCCGCTGTCACGTCAATACGAATAGTTGCCACCAGGGGGGTCTGGGTACCCCCCATAATTCTAACCATGGTTTTGTCTGTTCGGGGCACAACATACAAACAAATTGTCAGTACTGCACTGGAGTATCCAGGCAAACTGTAATGAGTATTTTTAACCACTAGAGGGGGCAGTAAGATACATTATAGACTCGGATAGCTGTGGTTCAGTGTAAATGGTATTTTACACTGTGTAAAACATTCCCATAGAAAAGTATGTGGGTGTGTGCCTATGTATCTCTGTTGTGATAAAAAAAAAATAAGTTCTGCCAATCAATCATTTTATGTGTTTCAGGCAGAGAATTAGTGTAATGTGTATGTGTATAAAGTATGTATAAAGTGTGTGCGCAGTTCTATAACTGATAGTGTTCCAGACCAGTTCGAGACCATTTGTGTTTGTTTGAGCATGTGTTTATTTCCATGGACACAAGTCCGGCCCCTTTTATGCAGTGTGTGAAGCTGGCAGGACTGGGTTTGATAAACTATACATTCAGGGACACAACATCAAATTTTTCATATGTTCCGTTTCTCACTGTCTCCCTCTCTCTCGCTTCTGCTGAAACACTCATGTTCAGTCTAGACGACGATTTGGTCCAGACTTTGCTTAAAGACATTCCTCCATATGGACTTCCTGTCTGTCTGGGTGTGAAGTGTGAAGAGCAGCACCCACTACCCAGGAACCTAACAAAACCTAAGCAACCCCTCAGAACCTCAGGAATCTCACAGAACCTCAGGAACCTCAAAGAACCTCAGGAACCTCACAGAACCTCACAAATCTCAAAGAACCTCAGGAATCTCACAGAACCTCAGGAGCTTCACAGAAACTCAGGAATCTCACAGAACCTCACAGAACATCGGGGACCCCATATAATTTCAGGAACCTAATGAAACCTCACGGAACCTCAGGAACCTCATCCTTCCCAAGAACCTACAGCTGGTAAACCAGGTCTGCAGAAAGTCTTGGGGCCTCGGTTCATCAGACTTATTTTCTGTCTATTTGTGGGAACTTAAATCTAGGAAATTTTGCAGTTTGAATGTAATTACATAATTAAATAGTTAATTGCATCAAAATAACATAGTTAATTACATATTCAAATACATGGCAAATTATATGTTAATACATTGTTAATTATCTTGTAAATTATGCAGTTAATTGTATAGTAAATGACAATTAATTACACCGTTAATAACATAGCTAATTACATATTTAACTAGTTGTATGCCATTATCTGAAATAAGGGAAAAAATTGAAAATATATTTGCCATTCAAAACTAAATTTGAGTTCCTGATTAGTCAGTCTGATCACGGACGGGTAAGCCGAAATTCTCAAAATTCTATTGTTGGGGGTTATTTTATTAGCAGGTGACAACGTTCTACTTTCGTCAGATCAGATCAGATACCTCAGGATGAAAAACTGAACCTGTTTCTCTGTTGTGATAAAAAAAGTTCTGCCAATCAATCCATTAATGTGTGTTTCAAACAGAGAATTAGTGTAATTGTGTATTTGTATAAAGTGTGTGTGTGCGCATGTGTGTGTCTGACTGGAAGGAGTATAATAAATTGTGTGTGTATGTGTGTGTCATGCTATTCTATTACTGATACTGTTCAAGTCCAGTTCGAGCCCCTGTGGTTCTCCATTCGGTTCTTAGAGATATGAGACTGAAAACAGCAGCGTCGTGTACCAGGCTGTTATAAATCCAGCATTCCAGCTCTGGCCACTTTTACACAGTCGGGGTAATGAGCTCCATCATGGTCTCCAGAGCTCCATCTACATCGTCCAGTTTCCACTCATAAACCCGATTACCATGCCAACCTCGTGCCAAGCCGCCAATCAAACGATTCCAGCTCTGTTATCTCAGCCGTCCTGCTCGGGTAACGTGTCCCTCTGCCAAAATACTACACGCCCACGCAACCCCACTACTCTGGGGAGGTCTTTCCTTCCCCACCTCAGACCAAGAGCAACTAAAGACTGAACATGAGAACGAGCTGCATGTGGACAACAGGAGACCGTCATCACCACAACACCACCTCCAGGTTCTAATGCTTTAACACGTTTACATAAAAAGTAAAAACATTTCAAACATACCCATCTATTTATCTGTCTGTCTGTCTAACCATTCATCTAACTGTCCAAAATAAATGTGTCATGTTACATGCTGCAAGTGCCTATGTGTGTGTCTGCAGGTGCACGTATGTGTGTATGTATGTGTGTGTTATGCATGTGTGTATGTATTTGTGTATGTTAGTGTTAAAATAATTGTAATAAAGTGTGTGTGTGTTTCTGACAGTCAGCACTTCACACTCATTTAAAGTCTGCTTTAAGCCACGCCCACTTTCAGTTTGTACTGAATAAAGTTGCCAGACTGAACACTTAAACTACAGAGTGGCAACACACAAAAACTGTAAGACAGTTCTGTTTCATGGATTTTAGATCCTGTCCTGTACCTATTTAACACCTAGCCACTACAGTGATATTTGGGCCAGGTACATTTCGACAGTGAGTGGGGCCCATCCGGCGCGGAATCCGTCAGCAGCAGCGGGAAAGTGGCATCTGTCCCTGTCTGTCTATGCGTTTGGGAGCCAAAGTAGCTGGATCTTCTTAGTGATTCGATCCATTTGAAGCGACTCGAAAGAGTCGAAGAGTCGAAATTCTCATAACTGGTCATGTGATAGTGTAGTAGGAACAGCACATTGCTATGAGATGTCACTTTTCTTGTACTTTTAGTTATGTTCATTTCTCTTAGTTGTGAGAGACGATTGCCACTGGCGAGTGAAATTTTAAAAAAAGTCGCAAAATAAATAATCTAGTCGCATTGGCAACCATTTTAGTTACCATCTGCAGCCCTGCATTCTATTGTAATAACAGAATAAAGGTATATCAACCAGAATTCTATAAAAACATGTTGCTCCTGCAGTCTCATGGGTTCCAGATGCAATATGTTAAAGTGGGTGGAACAGTTTGGTGATGTCTGGGATCAGAGTGTCTCACTCTGCATGATATAAATCCATAAATAAACTACATGTTTTAGGCACTGAATGAGATTTCATTTGGATAAAAGTCACCCTAATGATGATTACAGGATAAAACGTAATTTTTTTTCCCAAAAGGTTGCAGGTCATGGGTCCAGTGACGTGGCCAAGTTCAGTCAGGAGTGTGTGACGAGAGTGTGAGGAGTGTGTACGTGGAGTAAAGGAAAGAAAACGGAGGGCTAATTAAACTTCAAAGATAGGAGAGAGTCTCTTTAACTGCATCATGCATTTAACACACACACACACACATACCCAGCTATTTAAACACTGGAGTTAATTATCTCTGAGCTGACAGTCAACAGAAGCAATGGTTTAGTTTAACTCTGATTACAGGCCCAAAAATATAAATGACAAATAAAGTACAAATAAATGTGATGTTTACTGAAATGAAATGAACACTTTAAGGTCATGCATTTTTCCTATCAGTGGATAATTCATCATGTTTTTCTCTTAGTGATACATTTATCATGTTTTTCTCATATTGTGGGTTTTAAGCCATGCAGTAATGAGCAGTAACTGTTTAAAATTTGGTTGTGGAATATCTGGCCTGATCTGTATCTGTAGATCAGGTGTGTGCATGGTCTCACCTGAAAGGCGTGGCTGGCGAAGCCCAGGCCGAGCTGTCTGCAGACTACCATGGCTTCCATCATCCCCCAGCTGTCACTGCACACCGTCCCCCAAACCAGAGAACCATTCCGCTCTGCCAGAACCTCCAAACGGCCCTCATACGGGTTCCGGCCGCCACTCAGACGCAACTGCAGGGCAGGAACACAAAAGATAAAAAAGATGATAAACATACAGAAATATCTGTACAAATATGCTGTTAACATTCATTCTGTGGTTTCTTTGAGTATCGCAGAGAAAATATCACTACTTAGGCCACTATTCAATGTAATAAAGGTAATGTGAAAAACTTTAAACCACTATTCTTGTTAATTAGTAGCTCTTTTAGTCGATTTGAGGCCATATCTTAACTGGGTTAAGAATGTGCCTGAAGTTTTGTGATGGGCAGAGATTTTGCTCAGATTATCTTTGTCCCTGGCCCCCTTTCAAAAAAAGTGAAAAAAAGGTGTTTATTTTTGAGGTCTAATGAAACTACGGTGCACAGCTGGTGGCCTACAGGTTAGGGAGTTCGCCCCTAGGTCAGAAGTTTGTGGGTTCAAATCGGAACCCACTGTGCGCCAGTTGCCCCTCATTGGTAGCAGTTCCTGCTTCACTTGGTGAATGGGTTAAATGCAGACAAAGAACTTCACATTGTTCTCACTGTGTGTTGTGATGTGTTCATGTATGACAATAAAGGGCCACTTTACTTCGCTTAGCTTTTAAACTCTGTTTTTCAGTTCCAGCTGCACACCTGAGCCAGCTGTGGGGGTCACCTGACCCCAGGTGTGCTGGAAGCTGGAAGAGAGTGGCGGAGAGCAGGTAAGGTGGGTGCTAAATGTTTAATGGGGAACGTTTTGGTTTACTAACCCTGTTCTGGAAGCCCATGGCGGGAACATTGCAGCGGACAGCGGCGTCCTCCTCATGGCTGCAGCCCAGAGCGTCTTTGTTGAAGAAGCACTCGGTCAAAGACTTTTCAAACCCAGAACACACCACCTCATTCATGTGGACCGGACCCATGCCTACACACACACACACACACGCAGAGAGAGATAGAGTACGAGAGAGTATGAGAGGGAATACATACATATAAATATAAAGACATACTCAAGTATCGATACATCATTATGCCTAGCGTTATTTCTTCTTTTATGTCTGTAACTGGGAAGTTTTGTTTTAAATTAAACCCTTAAACTGTGAGTTAATTATTAAGTCTATCTTCCCATGAATTATGCAGTATCTACTCTTAACTATTCAGTGTACACTACTAATTATTCTATTTCTTGTATGAATTATTCACAATCTACTGTGAGTTTTTCAGTATCTAGGATAAAATGTGCAAGCTGTAGTTGTAGTGATGTAGTTATGGTGTGAGCGATTAGTGTTTATTGTCAGATGTGAGAGAAGTGAAGACCTGTTCAGAAGATTTTTTTTCAGTGAGGTGTATAAAATAGAACTGAAGGCTGAGAGTAAAGATCTCCAGTGCGGTGCAGCTTGTCGCCTTAGGGTCACAGACAAACACACTGAAGATCCGTACAGTTCTGGTCTTGGTGAGTTCAATCTAATAAGAAAGACTGTCTGCTCTAAAGTAGCCATCAGTGTCCAAATGTGGCCATAAAGGGGAGAACCCCAGCCCCAAGAACCACCAGCCCACGGTTCTTCAAATAACTATTTATGTAGTCTCCCTGAAACATCTATCCCATTTAGGAACCTTCATTTTAAGAGTGTGTGCACAAGTTAACCACCAAACTTAAAGTAGAATAATATTTGGATTGAAATGCCGCTCCCCACTTTCAAGAAGTCAGGAGCATTTCTTCTGAAATCAGAAGAATTAATAGAGGTCTTCACCTCCTCTTTTCTGCACAGCCTCTACTGTTCTGGAAACCTTTAGCAATTTAGAACATTGCTGTGAGGACTTAATGGAACAAAAGTATTAGTGAGGTCAGGTACTGAAGTTGGAGGATCAGCTCTGGATGATTCTGGATGGAGCTTCATCATTTGAAAGACTCACAGCCCATCCCTGGGGGGTTAATACCCTTTAACCCACTGACACAGTGATCTCAGGGTCAGGTGCGGACCCTCCTATTGGTCAGGTGTATGAACACGTGAGGCAGCTGGACTCACTCAGTAGAAGAGTCCTCAAGACAGAGTGTTCTTCATTCCTGTTGAAAAAATGTCTCAGGTGGTTTCTCACTGAGAGAACACCGAGAGTGGAAAAAATTGTCTGAAAGGTAAAGTAGGGCTCCTGAAGGTCCTAAAATAGAAGATGGTGAGGGTTTGTGTAATGTGTTTTGATCCCACATTTTCTTTCATAGCTCTGACATCTCTACTGTTATTATAAAACATGTCAAACAGTAAAAAACAATATATGTGTTCTTAAGCAGCTCTGAAAGCTGAAACTCCTGCAGAGCCGAGTTGGAAGCAAAACTGCAATAAATCACTTGGAACGGTTCTCTTGCTAAAAGAGGAATGTTCCCTCACTAGTGCTCTCCCACTGGATGCTTAGAACTTGTTCTATCCTGATTTTCAACCTGGATTTTTTAAAACCTATTTTTGTAGTTTGATTTACCCTAATCCTTCAAACCGCAGGCGTTTCTTTCGATTGTGTGTGTGGGTGGGTATATGTGTGTGTGTGTGTGTGTGTGTGTGTGTGTGTGTGTGTGTGTGTGTGTGTGTGTGTGTGTGTGTGTG
>JBBJLR010136873.1:0-16769 GCA_037577145.1 Brachypetersius gabonensis | reverse complement strand
TGTTTGTTTAATTATTGTTTGTTATTAATAAAAATAGCTTGTTGTTCAATTCATGTTTTTGTGTTTTGCTTTGGTACAGAAATTGATAGAGAACTGTGGATTTTCACTGGTATTGGTACCGATTACTGAAATTTTGGTACTGTGACAACACTAACCACCAGTATACTGATCACCGCTTGATCATCTGGAATCATCTGCTCCTGTTTCTTCACTGGTTCTGGTCTTAAGTTAGATGCTCTTTATGATTGAATGATTCATATGTAGATCACTGTCTGGCTGGGGGAATGATTTATACTCTGAATACTGTCCTCGGGTTTCTTTATTAATAATATTAAATTAAATTATATTAAATTATTACTAACCATCTTTGATTCCAGTGGTTATTTCATAAAATAACTCTTGTCTTATTTGCGATTTTACGATTGCCTCATTTTTTGCCTCTTCCTATTTCTCCCTTAGTTACTCACGTTATTAGATGTTTTCAGAAGTATTTGACAAATATAGAAATATTGAGGATGAATGATCTCTTTAAACATGTATATAGTTCTATTTATAGCATAATTATACATATCTACCATTAAACTGCCTTTTAAGTATTAAAAACAGTGGTCACAAACTTTTAAATGCTGCAGTAAATGGAAACCTAAACCAGCACTGCTGGCTCCAGACAGTTTCTGACTGCAGACTGATGCACATTTACAGGGTTATAGACAAAGCACTAACAGATGCTTGTGTTTCACTGTGATCAGAGCTCCTGATAATCCCGACATCAGCAGCACCTTACAGCCCCCATCCGAATCTACAGCTCAGCACTGAGTGGGGGAACCGGCTTCCAAATATCGACTGCTAACCCACACATCCCTCAGCTGTTTTGGGCCTGTGATTAGTAGGGATGGGAATCACTAGTGACCTCCCGATACGATACTATCACGATACCTATGTAACTGATCGATATGTATTGCAATTCTGTAAGTTTTGCTATTTTTTAAAAATATCCGTATTTGATACTACATTTTTTTTAGAGCACTGCCTGTCAGATTAAAAACTGCAATGATCTTCACCTAAAAAATTAATATAAAATCAGTTTCTGAGGCAGTGGGGTGATACACAATCTATTGCTCAAAACATTGAAACCACTGGCAGCTGAAGTGAGTAATAATTGATTATCTTGTTATAGTGTCACTGGTGAAGGGGTGGAAGATATAAGACAAGTGAACAATCAGTTCTTGAAGGTGATGTTTTGGAAGCAGAAAAAATGGGTGTAAGGATTTGAGCAACCTTACATGACTGGACGACTGGAGCTTCTCCAAGACAGAAGTTCTCGTGGGGTATTCCCAGTGTTCAGTGGTCAGTACCCACCAAAAGTAGCACAAGGAAGGACAACCACTATCCATGACATTGAGTTACAATAGACATTTGGTTTGCATCAGCTTGGTGGAAACTGTCCTAATTAATCTTAACCTGAACTGTTAAAATATTAAGCAAAACTCAATTTTTCTAAAAATTGGGCTATGCAAAATATGTTCATGAATTTCTTGAAGCTGTTGAGATCTCTTTCTGGGAGAGTGATTTAGTGCAAAGGACATGAACATATTTTGTAGCCCATAGACCTTTTATTACTAAAGTGAGTTTTGCATAATCTGTCCACTGTAATTCACCTTGCCAGGAGACAAACAGTCCCTTTGCAGATGGCTGTGGTGTTTTAAAAGAATAAGGAGTACTGGACTTAAGGCTTAGGCAGTGAGACCCTAATACATTAGCTCCGAGATGTGAGTCAAAGCAGCTTTGCAAAGCAGAGGACTGTATTGCACAAGGACACTTAGAATTACGTTTGATTGGTTCCTGTTACTTCAATGACCATTGAAAGTTCAATGCATTCACCGTTGTCAAGAATCAATTTTCACAGCTGTATATTACACCTCAGCACTCGCCACTTTCATTCAAATGGTAATTGGTCGATTGGTTGTACTTGGGTCCAGCAGTCATGAGCCCAGCAGTGATTGCCGTCTACTGAAAACATGCTCACCTCGACCATTAATTGTTTAAATTGTAGACTCAACTTGTTCCGTGGAAGCGTGCTGTACCGAAACTATACTGCGATGACAGAAGTTGCAGCAAGCTTTGGTTTTCCAGTGTATCTCAGCCCAGTAACGGAGTTTCTGACTCAATTCTCTCCCAGAGCTAATGGCCGGTCGCCCCAAAACTGCGTCCATTGAGTCAAACCAGCGGAAGGTTTTTCTGGAGAAGTGCCATTGGTGACCTTTTATCATTGTTTTATATCTTATTCCATAAGATATTTGAATAGTTTTTTCACTCAGTCCAGTTTCATGGTGCAAAAATATGTACTTCTACCACAATTCATCGATTCATGTAGTAGTGCTATTGATTTATGTTATATTTTAAATAAAAAAAAATGTAAAAACTTCACATTTTTAACAAAGTACACTTTTTTTTTTTTTTTTTTTTTTTTTAAGTTTTTCAATGTGCCACCGTCCACTTGTCTCTGTTGACGTCCAGTGACTTGCAGTAGTTGTTCATCCGGAGGGGGAGCATTACATAAACGCATTAAAGCCATAGCATGATAGTTGGTGCTTGTCTGGCCCCATGTTGAGAGCCTGTAGATATTTATAGCCTCCAAACTAGCACCTGATACAAAGTTCTTGTTTGTCTATAAGCAGAGGGTTGCCAGGGTAACAAGGTAATGTCTCCATTTCATCTCTCGTCTCCACCATCACAGACTTTTTAAACCTGTAGTGGGCCGGAGCCGTGAAGCGATGTTTATCAATATTACACAGTTTTATCAATAAGATGACGTCGTTTCATTCTGTTTCTCGATCCAGTGATTTCAGTAAAGGCTGGAACTACTTCTCCTCTGGATCACTGGATGGCAATGTGTGTTTAATCACAGAAGCTGGTCCTCGGTTTAAGGCCTCTTCACTCATTCTTGTTCTCCACCATTCAAACTGTTCCAGAATGTTCCTTTTATTCATGTTGTTTTCTGCATTTACATTATTCTCCAGTGTTCTCAATCATTCTAACTGTTCTAGAGTGTGTTCTGCACCATTCAAATTGTACTAGTATGTTTCTTCCCATTCTCTGTTGGAGAACGTTCTTCACCATGCTAATTGTTCTATAACGTTTTGTCCCATTCACACTGATCTAGAATGCTCTCCCCATTCCCACTGTTTTAAAATAGTCTCTCTATTCACTAGAAGGTTCAGTCATTAACACAGTTTGAATGTTCTTGCCTTTCACATTGTTCTAAAATGTTCTAAACCATCGAAGGCGTCAGTGTCTGTCTGTTGGATCGGTGTGAAAAGGCCTGATGAAAATGCGGCTGCCCTGTGGCCGTGTTCCAGTTCCTCACGAGTGTCTCCCCAGTGTTATCGATTCTCCCCTCAGAGAGCTATTTAGAGTTTCCCCCAGCGAGAGATTGGATTCCGCTTATGGAAGGCTGTAGGAAGTGCTCACACGTCTCTTTGGGGACTCCTCAGTGTCCATTCTGATCTGGAAGCGCTCCAGATCCAGGCCGCCTGCTGAGGAGGCTGAATGAGAGAGCACTGATTGATGAGTCGAGGCAGAAACGAGGCGACAGGTCTGTCAGGACTCGCCACTGAGTCAGAGTCCGAGAACCGAAATAGTGTGTGGCTATTTTTAGCTGAAGTGGAGCAAAAGGTGGGGCTGTTATTTTTTGCTCCGGAGAGTTTTCTGTTGCTGTTTTTTACAGCTCTGCAGGCCTCGCACTCCTGGGACGTCCAGTTCGCCATCCTTTCTGAGCTGAGCACTACGTTATCTGGGAGGCAGGTTGTTTTACACAGAGCCTGCAAAGTGCGTCAGCCAATTTGGCACCGCGATTTACCTGCCGTAATGTTTCACAGTGCACATAATCCAGAGTAAAGGGTATTTTGGTCTTTGCCTGGAGCCTCTGAGCGGAGCTGGGGTTCATTAACAGTGTCAGATGGGCAGACCATCCATTTCACTGGAAACGCAGGACCAAATTTGCACCGGAGATGATGGTAGATCTTAAAATGTAGAGCTGACCCTGATATATGTCATGACATCAAGACATAATTTAATAACTAGTTAAAATCCTGAGACAGGTGTGCTGATGTGGGCATGATTAATTGAGTCACTGATGTATTAATTGGTGTATTCATTTGTTAATAAGATTAAATCACTTTTTATCTACATTGGCATCCACTAAATGTATCTCAACTGACCACCTACATTTGAACTAGGGGATCAATAGTAAACTGTTCGAGTGTTTTCTCCCATTCACACTGTTTTAGAACGTTTTCCCCATTTAACCTGTTCTAGAACATTTTCCACCGTTCAGACTGTTCTAGAATGTTTTCTCCCATTCAAACTGTTCTTGAATGTTCCTCACTTTCTCATGATTTTAGAAGGTTGGCCACCATTCAGACTGTTTTTCCCATTCAAAATAATTTCTCTACAATTCAAACTAATTTAGGATTTTAAAGGCCTCCCACTGGCCTTGTTTTAGAATGTTTATGCATGTTTACAACAAAGAGATTTTTTCCGGATTATCTCTTTTAAAGTGGAGTATTGCACTAATTAGTGCAGGACAGAAGCTGGACGATGGTAAACACAGCCTGACCAGACCAGACCAGACCTTTTAAAGTCGTCAACGGAAGCTGATTGGTGGTTGGCAGCTGATTCTGTTGCCGTGGAGACTGATCGCGCCGAGCAGCAGGCTTTTGTTTGCTCATCCCTGCGCTCTGACTACAGCGTGTGCTGTCGCTGTGCATCATGCTAATTATTCATTGTTGCACACCGTGATCTCCCAGTGTGAACTTCTTTTACCTCATCAGGACCAGCACAGACTGACCGCTTCAAAACTCCAGCTTCAGCTACGATAATGACTGTTGTTCTCTAGTGATCATGGGAAATGTAGTATTAGGGTAAAATTATTAGTATTAGGGTGATTTGGAACACTTTCCTACACTCCTCAGCAAATCACCATCATTTTTGTTCAGCAAGCTTTCAATAAGTTGAGAATTTTTATTTATAAAACCTGTTTCAAAGGAAATTTTACAGAACTCTATTCAAGGGTGGGACTCTATTTTCTGAGGGTGAATGCACATGTTTGTCATCTTAAGTGCTCCTATATCAACATTTCTCAGCTACTGCACAAAACACAAACAAAAAAGAACCAAACAAAAAGAGATCTATTTGCCTTGTCTTTTTCCAGTATGCTATGTAATAAAAATAAAGGGTGTAGGTTTGATTTCAACATAGATGGAGACACCAAAGCGGTAATTTTACTCCAGCTATAGTGCAGTCGCTTACATCTTTCATACATTAACATCAAAGTACATGTACAAAGTACAAATGGAGGAACCTACAGGCTGGAACTGTCATCCATGTGACCAATAATGCAGTACTGTAGTCACAGAACACAATTATTTATTTTAATTTGTCGTCTGACGACAGGCAGGTTCTGTTACTGCTGAGGAATAAAAGGAACAAATTCTGCTTTGGGATGGCATAGCAGGATACTGTTGATGTGATGTCCGTTTGATGTGGCTCTTGTGTTTTCTTGGCCCTCAGGAACGGGAGACGTGGTGGCCATCATGATCCCCGAGCCAAAAGGGCGGGAGATTGTGGCCCTGCTGGAGAAGAACGTGACCGTGATCATGCACATCACTATCGGCACGCGGAACCTGCAGAAGTACGTGAGCCGCACCTCCGTGGTCTTCGTCTCCATCTCCTTCATCGTCCTCATGATCATCTCCCTGGCCTGGCTCGTCTTCTACTACATCCAGCGCTTCCGCTATGCTAACGCACGAGACCGCAACCAGGTACACACACACACACACACACACACACACACACACACACACACACACACACACACTTACACACACGCCTCCCATCTCTTTGATGGAAAACATTCTTAGCTTTAATTTGTCTAACTGCAACAAAATTGAATCCCAAGAGGGATAAAATATTAGTGATCCAATTTTACCATTGTATTGTGTTTGCCATGATCTTGACAATATAAAATTTAAAGTCTGTAAATATAGTTTCAAATGGTATATTTAATCCATACAGTCCATGTAGGAGAAAAAAAAACTATTTGTGATGTCATAAAAGCAACACGTTTAAATATCTCCTTATTCTGGCTACAGCAGTTTAGCTCCGCCCATTTATACACTGATTCATCAACACATTTAAAGGGTATAAATTAGACTTTTTTGGATTACATGAAGATCTTGATTCATCAGAACCCGGAGCTGTGATTGTTCGCCCTGTCAAACACTGTGATTGGTTAAACCCTCATTTACATGTCAGTAATGCAGAGACAGGTATTGCAATTAACAGACTAAATATTGCAGCACTAATGCCAGAAGAACTTTGCTAGCTTCTTCATGCTTCTTCTTCTAACTGCCATTTTGTTCTACTTCTTGACTGCTTGTGTTCTTTGTTGTACTGATTCTGGTCTCATTTTGAGGAGGGTCTCATAACTACAAAACTATTCTTTTCCCCTAAACATAAAACAGTTGTGTTCAGTGCATGTCATTCGTTCAAGACATTTTTGGAAGGTGATAAATAAAGGGTCTGTATTTGAGGTTACAGCATTTTATTATAGACTCATACCTTTATTACTGGTATGTTCATTTGGTTTAGTGTGAAAATTAGGAATACTGGCAGATTTTTAAGAGTATGTTTGAAACAAAGACAGGGCCCTATTCACATCTACTTTAGATCAGTAATAACAAATTGGGATCATTCATACTAGTGTTGACACATTATAAGTCCAACCTGTCAATACCTAGTTGACATCACATTATTATTATTATTATTATTATTATTATTATTATTGGTAGTAGTAGTTGTAGTAGTAGTAATATAGTAGTAATAACTATTGATCCATGAAGGGATCAATAGTTTAAAGTGAAATAAAAATGAGAAAAGGGATTTACAAGATTTCTCTACAACAGAAGCGATATACTCACACCAGTCAGAGGTAAATGTTTACCTTCCAGTTTTGAGGTCCAGGTAATGTTTGTGTTCACTTTTCATTGATTTACAACACAAATAACGTCTGTTTGGTCATCTGTAGCAGTGTTATTTTTAGACCTCCGTGCAGCCTAAAACATAGATCAGCAGTGTTGCCTCAAGTCCCAGATGACTGCAGAGCTGCAGAGTCTGGAGTTTCTCCTGCTGGTACAGACCTTATGATTAGTGTCAGCAATCACAATGTTCTTCTTCTTAAGTTTTATTATTGTTAGTATTATTACGTTTTTATTATACTACTACTACTACTACTACTACTACTACTTCTAATAATAATAATAATAATAATAATAATTATAATTATTATTATTATTTATTATTGTTGATGATGATTATTATTATTGATTGTTTGTTGTTGTTATAGTTTTTATTCAAAAAATATTGTAAGAATTTCAGGCCACTTCTTGTCCGTATTGAATTTAGGCAAAATTCCGACAGTGAAACATTCTTTAATATCCAGTGTAATGTGTGTGTTCCGATTTTTGGTTTATTTCCCACCTATTTTCTGATTCGTCTTGCTCCACGCCTTTTCAGCCATCCTTAACCATAAATAATTGGTGATAGAAAGCGAGTCAATGCTAGCCCTCCATTGAGGGTTGAGTGGTAAAACACGGCTCTGAATGAAAAGTCTGGTTCAGGCTTTGGTTTGTTATCCTGGCTGTCCTGCTGCGAGCAGATTTTTTTAAAAACACAGACTTTTTTGGGCCTTAAAACCTCCAAACACTGGTTTTATAGGAACCACACAATCACACGTTGCATTTTCTAGAAGAAATGCACTCTAGCTGACTGCTGCCCGATGAGTTATCCCAGTGTGAGGCTAGGATCTTCCAGCACTTCCCCTGTAGACTGTTTCTCTGAGGAACATGGTAAGATCTAGCTAGCACTTTGTGCAGCGTGTTCTGGAGCTCAGGGATTTTTGTGTTTTTCAGAGGCGACTGGGAGATGCAGCAAAGAAGGCCATCAGCAAGCTACAAGTGCGGACCATCAGGAAGGGGGACAAGGTTAGCTAACAACTCCATTTTCTTCAATCATAAGCAGCTGTTCTATGCTCCAATGCTATGAATTAGACTTAAACATCAAATAGCCTGCAACAACAAAGCCATATTCTTATGGAAAGCTGTTCCTCTCTATCTTTAAAAGCATGTCTTTGAAAATCCAGATGAAGTCAATAACAGGGAATGTCCTTATAGTATACTGGTAAAGGAGCAATCTAATTTCCACTAGTAAAACAGTGGGTGGGGACGGTACCTTGCTCAAGGCTACCTCAGTGCCACTAGAGGTCTGGGAATTCAAACCCATAACCTTCTAATCTCAGGGGCAACTCCCTAACCACTAGACCACCAGCTGCCCAGCTGTACTCTTCCTTAACAACTTCACTTAGTAGACAGGATTTTATTTCACACAGTCTTGCACTTTTTAGCAAACTAGAAAATAAACAAAACATAATAGAGTAAGATGACTAAGTCTTCAGATTATGTCAGCTGACCGGTTAATAGGCTCCTCCATAAGTATTCAGAGATCTTCACTGAAAGTAGTTGAAACTACAGCATACATCTGTTAAAAACCTCAGTTCTGCATGTTTGAGCTGTATTATATGATGCAGCTCAGACTTTATTCTGCCCCTCATTGACAAAAAAACATGCACCCATTAAATCCAATATGACTGGTTAAACTGAGTATTATGTAAAGTGATCCTATTTCACTCAGATCTACAAATGTGACCTAAATTTGCTTGAAATGTCAGATTTGAGGTCTATGTGTGTAGTGTCAGTCAAGACATTAATTATGCTTAGATCAAACAAAACACTGAAAAATGGCATTTCTGTTAATAAAACCCAGTTTGAACTGAGTTTGAAAGGCTGTATATCTGGAAAGGCATCCAGTTATAATGGATATAAAAAAAAGGGTTAACCAGTGATGCTTCAGGAAATATTTCCCAGTATTAGGTTCTGCCAGGTTCTATTCAGGTGGTATATTCAATAGATGAAATATAACCAATGTATCATATGTTTAATAGACTGAATGTATTAAACATATTATATACACATATGTATACTTAGCTATATGTATACAAATTGTGTATTTGTCTATGTGTACAGTTAGTTTTGATATAGTTTACATATACATGTATGTATATATTGTACAATACAGATGTCCATATTTATATTTCTAAATTGTGTAGTGTACATTTTATACTGTACTGTTGATGTCGTGTTTTATTCTATTGTATTGTTTCTGTTTATTCTATTGTTTTCTTGCTCAAGGACATGGTGGGGGGTGGGAAGGTGGGGGGTTGGGGTTGAACCTGTGTCTTTGCGGTCATCAGGTTCACAGGCAAGGTTTTTTATCCACTAGGCCACTACCACCATAGTGTTTACAACCAAGTACCACCCTAGTGCTGCTACCAAGTACTTTTCATAAATATATTATATTTCTTTATTATATTTAGGAATATCAATAAATAAAATATATTGGCTAGTTAAATGATGAATGTAATTGATTCTATTAAACCATAACCCCCCCCCCCCTTTAGAAAGCTCCCTTTAGCTTTATGGATGGAAAAGAGTAAACATTAGATATTTTTCTACTACACTATCCCTTAAAAGTGAAAGGGTGGCTGCCTTTATTTACTCTGTTTGCCTGAGAACCCGCAGCCTATCCGGCCTCTCCTCTCTGTTCCACAAAGCTGTAGCCACCGACTGTGTGCAGTTCATTCTCATTAGACATGCTTCATGTCTTTTACTGCAGAGATGTCCCTGCCTGCTCCTTTTCTAGGAAATCTCCATTAGCGCTTACACACACACACACACACACACACACACACACACAAAACAAACTCACGTGCTCACATGCTCACAGCATTGCTTCTGTGGCTCTTATTCTTAGGAAACGGAGTCCGATTTTGACAACTGCGCCGTGTGCATTGAAGGCTACAAGCCCAATGATGTAGTGAGGATACTGCCATGCCGGTGAGATTCAGAGAATCAATCATATCTAAATAATCCTGGATTATTCATTCAGCTCTGCTTTCGTAAGGCACATTGGAATAAAGACACTCATAAATAACATGCAAATGTTTGAACTGATGTAGCGAGCCCACTGACATTAATCCTCATGTACAGTGTATAATTAGTACAGCACATAACTGAACAGTTCTGAATGTGATTTTGGAGCACAAACACTAAACCCTGAAACAAGGCTACAGATGTGTTGAAAATTGATTAAAGTATTAATTAATCCAAAGTGTGGCTGCTGTAGTTAGCATGGGATTGTGTATTCAAGAATGCTGTGTTCCTTAGGCACGTCTTCCACAAGAACTGTGTAGACCCATGGCTGCAGGACCACAGAACCTGTCCCATGTGCAAGATGAACATCCTCAAAGCTCTCGGCATTCCGGTAAGACTGGAGCCCAGTTGTCATTCTGTGGTTTACTGCTTTTTTAAATTATCAGTGCATATAAAATAATACTGTGCTCTGCTTCATTTAAACCAGGGATGTCCAGCTCCAGTCCTGGAGGGTCGGTGTCCAGCACAGTCTGATGGTTCTCCTCCTCAAACACATTCACCTAACTTGGCAATGAACTGGCGAGGAGAAGCAGGGAAATCACCAAAACGTGCTGGACCTCGGCCCTCCAGGACTGGAGTTTGACACCCCTGATTTAAACCTTCAGATACGGGCTTTTAGTCATACAGTTTTAGTAGAACTGTCTCCACATCTAGAGCCCAGGGGGTTAAAAGCTTCTGTCTCTTTTGGTGGAATTCTTGCAGTTGTGCCATTCTCTTGCTCTGGGCTTCACACCCGGCTGGAAAACACCAGGTGTCACTGTAGATGCCTTCCTGTAGCCCAATTATCTTTCGTTGGCTTTTTCCAAGATTTTTGAGATGTCTCTCAAATTCTGCCTAAGCATCTGCAGAAAGAAACCATCATTTTGACAGTCTCCGGGATCAATTAAGTTTTCTGATTCCGATTCTTTTATTTCAAGACAATATGCAGCCGTTAAAAACATTATCTCAGTGTTATAAAACCCTGATGTTTTCCCCATTATCACAACAAATTGGATCCAAGTAGTTTGAAAATAAAGAAATAACATAATTTTGCCATCTGTATAAGCGCAGCTGGCACGTGAACAGGGGAATCATCACCTTCAATGTTACATAAATGCTGTTTTAATGTCGGGACGTGTTTTGACTCACTCTTGCAGCCGAATGCAGACTGCTCTGATGATATGCCCCCTGACTATGAGCTGTCGCTGGGCGGCCTTCCCGCTGACCCTGTGACGGGGGCCAGTGAGGTAACCGTGAGCGAGAGCTCTGTGGTGCTCAATCCTGCCGTGAGGACAGTTGGCCTGCCGCACCTTTACCACGAGCCAGAATCGCAGCTCGAAGAAGGTCAACACATCGCTAGCAGTGAGTACATACAAGCTAAAAAAGAAAAGAAAATTGAAAGTGAACCAATTTTCACACATGAACACACCACAGCACAACACAGTGTGAACAGTGTAAAATTCTTTTCTGCATTTAACCCATTTAACCCAATCACCTGCATAATATTAGACTGGTGGTTTTGGTGTAGCTCATTTGTGGTGTCTGTATGTATCTGTGTATGCATTTGTGTGTATATAAATTTCTTAAAAACTTGTAATTGCCAAGGGTCTGATTAGTGCCCTGATTAGTGCCCCCTCACTCTCATAACTACCTAACTTGCATATTAATTTCTGTTATCCCAGCAATATACATTTGATCAATGAAATCAACCAGTTTTAGGGTTTATTGGTATAAAACTGGAATTTGAGGATATAATACAGTCTGCATTTTTTTCACATGCTTTTTATAGTTACCAAATTATTTTGCATACTTCAGGAGACAAAAGCCTCCAGTCATCTTGACCTAAATCATCCCAGAACAATTTGAATAAACAAAAACCTACTCCCAAAGTCGCACTTGTGCTGGAATGTCTAGGCTGGGGCTGCCTGCTGAGTATTTTCCCTGGCCTGATCCACTTCCTGCTAGCCAGGCCAGGATTCCACCTCTAGCTGGATAGACACACACCCATAAGTTTGGAGTGAACACACTGTGCCACAGAGAAGGTCAGTAGTGCCTTTAAGCCTCCTCCTGAGCATTAAAACGAAGCCAACACGGGATTGAGTGGACATTTAAAGGAGACATTTAACTGATATATATGTGTATGTGCACACGTGTGTGTGTGTGTGTAATATACATGGTGACTATGAAGATTATTAAATAAACATCTTAATTCAACGTCTTTCTCTTAAACATCTTAATTCAATTCAATGAATTCATCTATGATTAATGGAAAAGCGCAATCAGTCAGACTTGTTTGATGCAGCGCAAAATCAAACTGCAAATCCAAACAGCCTGTGGCTTTTTCTTTTTTTTTTTTTTGAACAAAGCAACAACCAACACTTTTCTTGGTCAAAGGTAGATAAAATGTAACCATATGTGGGCACTTCACCTTCAACCAACTGCCCATCAATATGCAGCAACTGTAGCTTTAAAAAGCTGCTACAACTGCACTACTCTCCTCCGCCTTCTTTTTAATATCAGCACCTCCATTGCACTTTTAATCTTCTTTTATTTCAAACTTATTTTAATCTTCTCTCATTTTTTTTTTAATTTTCCTGTAAAGTACATTGAGTGACCTCTGTGTATGATAAGGGGCTATGATAAGAGTACAGATGCAGAGTCATGCTGGATGGAACAAGAAAGGGTTTTCCTCAAAATATTGTAAGCATATAATTGTGTAAAACTAGAAATAAGGGGCTGAGCCAAAACAGCTCAAGCCCATTATTCCTCCTCTACCAAATTTTACTGTTGGCACTATGCAGTCTAATAGGTAGTGGTCTCCAGCGTCCACCAAACCCAGATTCATCCATCAGACTGACAGATAGTCAAGCTTAATTTATCACTCTGAAGAATACATTTCCACTGCTCCAGAGTCCGGTGGTGACCACTCTAGCCAGTTGTTCAGCCATCGAAACGCATTTCAAAAAGCTCCTCATGCACAGTTGTTGTGCTAATGTTTCTTCCAGAGGTGGTTTGGAACTCTCTAATAACTGGTGCAAGATAGGATACCCACTGTACTCATCACACTGCAGTCAGGGTGTCTTTACTCATTGATGCTTCCATTTCACAAAACTAGCACCTACAGATCTTAAAGGACAGACATTTGCCATCTTATTATCATGCCATGTTTAGTTCCTCATGTTTAGTTCCTCATGTTTAGTTCCCTTTTTAATGTTTGTCTATTGAGATTATATTGTGTAAACTGGCAAGATAAATGCAGTTTTGTTATTAGGTCTCATTTAACTGACAAACTGGAGTTTGTGCCCAGTCAGTAGCAGAAAGGGAAGAGTAATTGGATTCAGTAGCATGGTCAGAGCTGTGTTAGAGGACTGAAGTTCATTTTGCTCTCACTTCTCCACATTCACTGTGTTTTAAAACACCCTCTAAAACTGAATCCCATCCAGTTTTACAATCGGGTTAATGGTTACGTACACCATTGTGGCATCCACTTTGCATAAATCCCTCTGGCAGCCAGACAGGTTTCTAAGTCCAGACTTAGACTTTGTGTGTTTGTGTTTGTGTTTGTGTGTTGTCTGTCTCTGGTGTGTGTATGTTTTTGGGGATGTGTTTGTGTGTGTAGTGTATTTATGCTTTGTGTGTATATTTGTGTGTGTGAGAGAGAGAATGTGTATTTTACTGTGTGTGTGTGAATAAATGGGCGTGTGTGTGTGTTGGTGTAATTTAGAACTTTCAAATATAAAAAGAGCCAGATGTGCATCTTTGGAGCCAAAGCTGGGCTGAACTCCACTGACCTCAGTATCTGACCTCAGGCAGAACACCTGCAGAGTGGAGGCACAGCTTCTTCTTCTCCAGTCTTTTCTGCTGCTCCTCAAGACTGTTCATGTTCCATTCTGGATCCCATCAGACCACATTTCCTCTACATTTAAGGAGGGAGTGGTGAGGAGAGGGTGGGGCTGGAGGGCAGCTGCTATCACGTGGGCATTTGGATGCACCCCTGCTGCTTTGAAAGGGCTTCTTAGAACAAATGTTAAGATCCTACACTTTTAAATGAAGCCTTTTTGGAACTTTAGCACCACTTGCCTGCAGTTCCTTTAGGGCTTCTGTCTGCCTCAGCTGATAGTAACACATCAAAGCCACTGGAGCTCCATCCATTTAGCCCAGACGGCTCTCATAGAACGTAACGTGTAGCATGAAAAAGAATAGCACTGAGGATGTCGTGAAAACTGATAATTTAGCTTTGCTTAAAGCAAAACACTGTCTTCCACAGTGTATGTTGAATGTAAATGTAGCTCATTTTTGACCTCTACTGGTTGAATTCTGTATTTGTTGCATCAGAATATCATTCCATGTGGTGTAAAGTGTTTATTTGTAACATGTGAGCATAGCACAGCACAGCACACAGTGTGAACAGTGCAAAATTATTCTCTGCCTTTAACCCATTCACCAAGTGAACCAGGGATGCCGCGGCCAGGGAGCAGGGTGTGGGGACTGTATCTTGCTTAAGGGTACCTCAGTGGTGGTGCAGTCAGTCACAGGGGCAACTCCCTAACCACCAGGCCAACAGCTGCCCCAGTATCTTCATTGATGTCAGTGGCTTCATTTTTCATTGATTTGCACCACAGCTGCTTGTACTTTTACAGAGACAAAACAAACAAATAACGTCATAAACCTTAATGTATTTACTGAAGCAAGATCTACTTTACCTGCAGTGCATCAATAACAAGCAAATCATGCCCTCTTCTGGAGGGGATGGAGAATCTCCAAGCTTGTTCAAGTGAAAGTGAAGTTGCAGATCTCCTCTAAATGCTGCACATTAATGTAGTGAGATGATTCAATGCTCGAAGTCAGAAACACTTCTTAAAAGAACATAAAAGAACAGACTTATTGTCTTATCTGTTAAATACACCCTTTCATCCGAGGTGGCGTGTTTCCGTCTATTCTGCTGCTATTAGTGTCCTGTTTGTGCTCCAGTATTTTGAGTCACAGATGTAGATGTAGGTCAGATAACTTTTTTGGCTTCAGCAGAAACGAATGTGGACACGGCAAAGGCACAGCCTGGCCTCATTCTCCTTCCATGTTCAGTCATAGTTTCATTAATTTATGGTTAATGTTTGTTCTTCACAAAGTAACTTGATTGCAATATCACCACAAAGGTCACATAAAGTCCAGATTTAGGTTTTGTCTTAGGTCTGGACTTGCTCAGGCTGTTTCTGAAAATTGCCTCATTAGGTTCCACTGATTCCTCAGTCTATAGTGAAAGAAGAGATAAGCTAAAGGGAACTCTGCCAGAATGAGAAGTCTGACCATCTGTTGTAAACATTCTTATTCACCTCTCGCTGTGTTGCCACATGAGTCCTGAGACTGATATTGTCTGGTTTCCAGACCATAGGCACTTTTCCACAGGTATACAGGAACCGTACTGTACCTAAATCGTACTGCAATGGCATGGAAGTTGCCGTACACTTCGATTTTTCAGCCAGGTATCTAAACTCCGTTATCTCCCCACAGTTTAAGGCCGGTTGTCCCAAAAACACGTCCATAGAGTCAAACCAGCAGAATTTATTTCCGTCAGAACCCCTTTTGTTTTGTCTTTTTTGTTTATAGTCTTTTTTTTTTTTTTTAATTCTGCTTTAACCTTGTGATAAATACCAAACCCAGATAACTTGTTAGTGATGTCCTGGTTCACCTTTGCGTTTCTCACAAAGTTAAAGATAAATTTCTTGGCGTCGTTGAAACTTCAACTGAATTTTTTTCTCAAGCCCAAACAGACAGCAGAGCTTGTACTTCGGCAACTTCCAAGTCGTTAGTTTGTATCTCCATTGTTGTTGTTCTCTGTGTGAACAGTAAAAAAAAAAAAAAAGGCCTCTTTTCATGTTGTGATGACATTTCGGCCAGAAAGCAGTGACACAGTAAGCCTTGCTGCGGCCCATTTTGGTCCTTCCATTGAGCAGCTCGGGTACGGGTCGCTTTATTTGTGTGGAAAACATTTGTTAGCATTTCAGCATCGTGCCAGTGGAAATAGTATCTTGGAGGTATGAAGAGTTCAGATACATCAAGGTGGGCTGTTTTTTTGCCAGTATAAGGAGAAGGCAGATGGCTTAGGTTTGGCTGAATATCCTGCCGGTGTTTATAAACCTTTATATTAATAGTACACCAGTGGATACTTTATTGATATGAGGGCAAAACACATACTGATGGACAAAGACACCGAAAGGATACAGAACTGTGAGTTCTTTAAAACCGATGAGGATGAGAGATTCTGCACCATGGATAAAGCAAAAGCATGAAAACTTCCAGATTAAATGGACATTTTTAGGCCAGAATGCACCCTCAAACCTCCTTGATCAACAGAATACTGATGCATCATCATTATGAGAATACTCGCAACCTGAAGGTACAACTTGGAGGCGGAATATCATGCCTGTATTAATTAGTAGTGATGCTCCGATCGATCGGCCGAAGATCGGTATCGGCCGATAATCACTCGATCGATACTCGTTAAACTTGGCCGATCTTAGAAATCGATCACAATTGATGACGTCAATGCGTGAGGGCGTACACGACGAGAGGGGACGTAAATGTTTGGCGCCTCAGTCAGTAGTGATGGGAAGTTCGGCTCTTTTCAGAGAGCAGGCTCTTGTGACTCGACTCCCAAAGAAGAGCCGGTTCTTTCGGCTCCCAAAC